>JAPYXD010000611.1:0-34463 GCA_030998225.1 Diplolepis rosae | reverse complement strand
GCATTATATTTTCTGGATCCTACCTTGCCAGATAGGAACCAGCTAAGGCCGGGTAGCAGATTTACTTTTATCTTAAAAATTAACAAGACGCCAACTGCCTTTATAGAAACCAAACAGGAACCGGGTAGAAACATATTATGTGCATTATATTTTCTGGATCCTAATGCCAGATAGGAACCAGGTAAGGCCGGGTAGCAGATTTACTTTTATCTTTAAAAAAATTATCAAGACGCCAACTGCCTTATAGAAACCAAACAGGAACAGGGTAGAAACATATTTATGCATTTTATTTTCTTGATCGTAATGCCAGATAGGAACCGGGTAAGGCCGGGTAGCAGATTTACTTTAATCTTAAAAATTATCAAGACGCCAACTGCCTTATAGAAAAACCAAACAGGGAACTGGGTTGAAAACTTATTTATGCATTATATTATCTAAATCCTAATGCCAGATAGGATGCAGGTAAGGCTACGAGTAGCAGATTTACTTTATCTTAAAAATTAACGAGACTCCAACTGCCTTACAGAAACCAAACAGGAACAGGAGTAGAAACAAATTTATGCATTTTATTTTCTGGATCCTAATGCCAAGATAGGAACCAGGTAAGGCCGGGTAGCAGATTTACTTTTATCTTAAAAATTAACAAGACGCCCAACTGCCTTTATAGAAACCAAACAGGAACCGGGAAGAAACAAATTTATGCATTATATTATCTGGATCCTAATGCCAGATAGGAAACAGGTAAGGCCGGGTAAAGCAGATTTACTTTATCTTAAAAATTAACGAGACTCTAACTGCCTTACAGAAACCAAACAGGAACAGGGTAGAAACAAATTTATGCATTTTCTTTTCTTGATCGTAAGTGCCAGATAGGAACCAGGTAAGGCCGGGTATCAGATTTAATTTTATCTTAAAAATTAACAAGACTTCCAACTGCCTTACAGAAACCAAACAGGAACGGGGTAGAAACAAATTTATGCATTATATTATCTGGATCCTAATGCCAGATAGGAAGCAGGTAAGGCCGGGTAGCGAGATTTACTTTATCTTAAAAAAATTAACGAGACTCCAACTGCCTTATAGAAACCAAACAGGAACCGGAGTAGAAACTTATATTTTATGCATTATATTTTCTGGATCCTAATGCCAGATAAGAACAAGGTAAAGCCGGGTACCAGATTTAGTTTTATCTTAAAAATTAACAAGACGCCAACTGCCTTTATAGAAACCAAACAGGAACCGGGAAGAAACATATTTATGCATTATATTTTCTGGATCCTATTATTGCCAGATAGTAACTTGCTTAGGCCGGCTAGCAGAATTACTTTTAGCTTAAAAGTTCACAATACGCGAACTGCCTTACAGAAAACAAACAGGAACCGGGTAGAAACATATTTATGCATTATATTTTCTTGATCCTAATGCCAGATAGGAACCAGGTAAGGACGGGTAGCAGATTTACTTTTAGCTTAAAATTCACTAGACGCAAACTGCCATAGAGAAAACCAGATGGGATCCAAGTAGAAACATATTTTTGCATTTTAATGTTTGGATCCTTATGCTAAATAGGAACCTGGTAGGGCAGGCAACAGATTTAATTTTATCTTAAAAATTATCAAGACGCCAATTGCCTTATAGAAACCAAACAGGAACTGGGTTGAAACATTATTTATGCATTATATTATCTAAATCCTAATGCCAGATAGGAACCAGGTAAGGCCGTGTAGCAGATTTACTTTTATCTTAAAAATTCACTAGACGCAAACTGCCTTAGAGAAACCAAATGGGATCCGGGTAGAAACATATTTTTGCATTTTAATGTTCTGGATCCTTATGCTAGATAGGAACCTGGTAGGGCCGGGTAACAGATTTAATTTTATCTTAAAAATTAACAAGACGCCAACTGCCTTATAGAAACCAAACAGGAACCGGGTAGAGACATATTTATACATTATATTTTCTGGATCCTAATGCCAGATAGGAACCAGGTAAGGACGTGTAGCAGATTTACTTTAACTTAAAAATTCACTAGTCGCAAACTGCCATAGAGAAATCCAGATGGGATCCAAGTAGAAACATATTTTTGCATTTTAATTTTTGGATCCTTATGCTATATAGGAACCTGGTAAGGCAGGGTAACAGATTTAATTTTATCTTAAAAATTAACAAGACGCCAACTGCCTTATAGAAACGAAACAGGAACCGGGTAGAAACATATTTTATACATTAAAGTTTCTGGATACTAATGCCAGATAGGAACCAGGTAAACCAGGGTACAAGATTTAGTTTTATCTTAAAAATTAACAAGACGCCAACTGCCTTATAGAAACCAAACAGTAACCGGGTAGAAACATATTTTATGCATTATATTTTCTGGATCCTAATGCCAGATAGGAACCAGGTAAGGCCGGGTAGCAGATTTACATTTAGCTTAAAACTTCACAAGACGCCAATTGCCTTATAGAAACCAAACAGGAACCGGGTAGAAACTTATTTATGCATTATATTTTCTGGATCCTAATGCCAGATAGGAACCAGGTAAACCCGGGTACAAGATTTAATTTTATCTTAAAAATTAACAAGACGCCAACTGCCTTATAGAAACCAAACAGGAACCGGGTAGAAACATATTTTATGCATTATATTTTCTGGATCCTATTGCCAGATAGTAACTTGCTTAGGCCGGCTAGCAGAATTACTTTTAGCTTAAAAGTTCACAATACGCGAACTGCCTTATAGAAACCAAACAGGAACCGGGTAGAAATATATTTATGCATTATATTTTCTGGATCCTATATGCCAGATAGGAAACAGGTAAGGCCGGGTAGCTGATTTACTTTTAGCTTAAAAATTAACAAGACGCCAACTGCCTTATAGAAACCAAACAGGAACCGGGTAGAAACATATTTATGCATTATATTTTCTGGATCCTAATGCCAGATAGGAACCAGGTAAGGCCGGGTAGCAGATTTAATTTTATCTTAAAAATTAACAAGACGCGAACTGCCTTATAGAAACCAAACGGGAACCGTGTAGAAACATATTTATGCATTATATTTTCTGGATCCTAATGCCAGATAGGAACCAGGTAAACCCGGGTACCAGATTTAGTTTTATCTTAAAAATTAACAAGACGCCAACAGCCTTATAGAAACCAAACAGGAACCGGGTAGAAACATATTTATGCATTATATTTTCTGGATCCTATTGCCAGATAGTAACTTGCTTAGGCCGGCTAGCAGAATTACTTTTAGCTTAAAAGTTCACAATACGCGAACTGCCTTACAGAAACCAAACAGGAACCGGGTAGAAACATATTTATGCATTATATTTTCTGGATCCTAATGCCAGATAGGAACCAGGTAAACCCGGGTACCAGATTTAGTTTTATCTTAAAAATTAACAAGACGCCAACTGCCTTATAGAAACCAAACAGGAACCGGGTAGAAACATATTTTTGCATTTTAATTTCTGGATCCTAATGCCAGATAGGAACCAGGTAAGGCCGGGTAGCAGATTTACTTTTATCCTAAAAATTAACAAGACGCCAACTGCCTTATAGAAACCAAGCAGGAACCGGGTAGAAACCTATTTATGCATTATTTTTTCTGGTTCCTAATGCCAGATAGGAAACAGGTAAGGCCGGGTAGCAGATTTACTTTTATCTTAAAAATTAACAAGACGCCAACTGCCTTACAGAAACCAAACTGGATCCGGGTAGAAACATATTTTATGCATTATATTATCTGGATCCTAATGCCAGATAGGAACCAGGTAAGGACGGGTAGCAGATTTAGTTTTAGCTTAAAAATTCACAAGACGCAAACTGCCTTATAGAAAACCAAATGGGATCCGGGTAGAAACATATTTTTGCATTTTAATTTTCTGGATCCTAATGCCAGATAGGAACCAGGTAAGGCCGGGTAGCTGATTTAATTTTATCTTAAAAATTAACAAGACGCCAACTGCCTTATAGAAACCAAACAGGAACCGGGTAGAAACATATTTTATGCATTATATTTTCTGGATCCTAATGCCAGATAGGAACCAGGTAAGGCCGGGTACCAGATTTAGTTTTATCTTAAAAATTCACAAGACGCAAAGCTGCCTTATAGAAACCAAACAGGATCCGGGAAGAAACATATTTATGCATTATATTATCTGGATCCTAATGCCAGATAGGAAACAGGTAAGGCCGGGTAGCAGATTTACTTTATCTTAAAAATTAACAAGACGCCAACTGCCTTATAGAAACCAAACAGGAACCGGGTAGAAACATATTTATGCATTATATTTTTCTGGATCCTAATGCCAGATAGGAACCAGGTAAGGCCGGGTACCAGATTTAGTTTTATCTTAAAAATTAACAAGACGCCAACTGCCTTATAGAAACCAAACAGGAACCGGGTAGAAACATATTTATGCATTATATTTTCTGGATCCTATTGCCAGATAGTAACTTGCTTAGGCCGGCTAGCAGAATTACTTTTAGCTTAAAAGTTCACAATACGCGAACTGCCTTATAGAAACCAAACAGGAACCGGGTAGAAACATATTTATGCATTATATTTTCTGGATCCTAATGCCAGATAGGAACCAGGTAAGGCCGGGTAGCAGATTTACTTTTATCTTAAAAATTAACAATACGCGAACTGCCTTATAGAAACCAAACAGGAACCGGGTAGAAACATATTTATGCATTATATTTTCTGGATCGTAATGCCAGATAGGAACCGGGTAAGGCCGGGTAGCAGATTTAGTTTTATCTTAAAAATTAACAAGACGCGAACTGCCTTATAGAAACCAAACAGGAACCGGGTAGAAACATATTTATGCATTATATTATCTGGATCCTAATGCCAGATAGGATGCAGGTAAGGCCGGGTAGCAGATTTAATTTTATCTTAAAAATTAACAAGACGCCAACTGCCTTACAGAAACCAAACAGGAACCGGGTAGAAACATATTTATGCATTATATTTTCTGGATCCTATTGCCAGATAGTAACTTGCTTAGGCCGGGTAGCAGATTTACTTTTAGCTTAAAAGTTAACAAGACGCCAACTGCCTTATAGAAACCAAACAGGAACCGGGTAGAAACATATTTATGCATTATATTTTCTGGATCCTAATGCCAGATAGGAACCAGGTAAGGCCGGGTAGCAGATTTACTTTAATCTTAAAAATTATCAAGACTCCAACTGCCTTATAGAAACCAAACAGGAACTGGGTTGAAACATTATTTATGCATTATATTATCTAAATCCTAATGCCAGATAGGATGCAGGTAAGGCCGGGTAGCAGATTTAATTTTATCTTAAAAATTAACAAGACGCCAACTGCCTTATAGAAACCAAACAGGAACAGGGTAGAAACTTATTTTATGCATTATATTATCTGGATCCTAATGCCAGATAGGAACCTGGTATAGCCGTGTAACAGATTTTCTTTTAGCTTAGAAATTCACAAGACGCAAACTGCCTTACAGAAAACCAGATAGGATCCGAGCAGAAACATATTTATGCATTATATTTTCTGGATCCTAATGCCAGATAGGAACCAGGTAAGGACGTGGAGCAGATTTACTTTTAGCTTAAAAATTCACTAGACGCAAACTGCCATAGATAAAACCAGATGGGATCCAAGTAGAAACATATTTTTGCATTTCAATTTTTGGATCCTTATGCTAGATAGGAACCTGGTAAGGCAGGTTAACAGATTTAATTTTATCTTAAAAATTAACAAGACGCCAACTGCCTTATAGAAACCAAACAGGAACCGGGTAGAAACATATTTTATGCATTATATTTTCTGGATCCTAATGCCAGATAGGAACCAGGTAAACCCGGGTACCAGATTTAGTTTTATCTTAAAAATTCACAAGACGAAAGCTGCCTTACAGAAAAGCAAATTGGATCCGGGAAGAAACATATTTATGCATTATATTTTCTGGATCCTAATGCCAGATAGGAACCAGGTAAGGACGTGTAGCAGATTTACTTTTAGCTTAAAAATTCACAAGACGCAAACTGCCATAGAGAAAACCAGATGGGATCCAAGTAGAAACATATATTTGCATTTTATTATTTGGATCCTTATGCGAGATAGGAACCTGGTAAGGCCGGGTTAACAGATTTAATTTTATCTTAAAAATTAACAAGACGCCAACTGCCTTATAGAAACCAAACAGGAACAGGGTAGAAACATATTTATGCATTATATTTTCTGGATCCTATTGCCAGATAGTAACTTGCTTAGGCCGGCTAGCAGAATTACTTTTAGCTTAAAAGTTCACAATACGCGAACTGCCTTATAGAAACCAAACAGGAACCGGGTAGAAACATATTTATGCATTATATTTTCTGGATCCTATAGCCAGATAGTAACTTGCTTAGGCCGGCGAGCAGAATTACTTTTAGCTTAAAAGTTCACAATACGCGAACTGCCTTATAGAAACCAAACAGGAACCGGGTAGAAACATATTTATGCATTATATTTTCTTGATCGTAATGCCAGAGAGGAACCAGGTAAGGCCGGGTAGCAGATTTACTTTAATCTTAAAAATTATCAAGACGCCAACTGCCTTATAGAAACCAAACAGGAACTGGGTTGAAAATTATTTATGCATTATATTATCTAAATCCTAATGCCAGATAGGATGCAGGTAAGGCCGGGTATCAGATTTAATTTTATCTTAAAAATTAACAAGACGTCAACTGCCTTATAGAAACCAAACAGGAACCGGGTAGAAACATATTTATGCATTATATTTTCTGGATCCTATTGCCAGATAGTAACTTGCTTAGGCCGGCTAGCAGAATTGCTTTTAGCTTAAAAGTTCACAATACGCGAACTGCCTTATAGAAACCAAACAGGAACCGGGTAGAAACATATTTATGCATTATATTTTCTTGATCGTAATGCCAGATAGGAACCAGGTAAGGCCGGGTAGCAGATTTACTTTAATCTTAAAAATTATCAAGACGCGAACTGCCTTATAGAAACCAAACAGGAACTGGGTTGAAACATTATTTATGCATTATATTATCTAAATCCTAATGCCAGATAGGATGCAGGTAAGGCCGGTTATCAGATTTACTTTTATCTTAAAAATTAACAAGACGCCAACTGCCTTATAGAAACCAAACAGGAACCGGGTAGAAACATATTTATTCATTAAAATTTTCTGGATCCTTATGCCAGATAGGAACCTGGTAAGGCAGGGTAACAGATTTACTTTTATCTTAAAAATTAACAAGACGCCAAGCTGCCTTATAGAAACCAAACAGGAACCGGGAAGAAACATATTTATGCATTATATTTTCTGGATCCTAATGCCAGATAGGAACCAGGTAAGGACGTGGTAGCAGATTTACTTTTAGCTTAAAAATTCACTAGACGCAAACTGCCATAGAGAAAACCAGATGGGATCCAAGTAGAAACATATTTTTGCATTTCAATTTTTGGATCCTTATGCTAGATAGGAACCTGGTAATGCAGGGTAACAGATTTAATTTTATCTTAAAAATTAACAAGACGCCAACTGCCTTATAGAAACCAAACAGGAACCGGGTAGAAACATATTTTATGCATTATATTTTCTGGATCCTAATGCCAGATAGGAACCAGGTAAACCCGGGTACCAGATTTAGTTTTATCTTAAAAATTAACAAGACGAAAGCTGCCTTACAGAAACCAAATTGGATCCGGGAAGAAACATATTTATGCATTATATTTTCTGGATCCTAATGCCAGATAGGAACCAGGTAAGGCCGGGTAGCAGATTTACTTTTAGCTTAAAAATTCACTAGACGCAAACTGCCATAGAGAAAACCAGATGGGATCCAAGTAGAAACATATATTATGCATTTTAATATTTGGATCCTTATGCGAGATAGGAACCTGGTAAGGCGGGTTAACAGATTTAATTTTATCTTAAAAATTAACAAGACGCCAACTGCCTTATAGAAACCAAACAGGAACCGGGACGAAACATATTTATGCATTATATTTTCTGGATCCTAATGCCAGATAGGAACCAGGTAAGGCCGGGTAGCAGATTTACTTTCAGCTTAAAAATTAACAAGACTCCAACTGCCTTATAGAAACCAAACAGGAACAGGGTAGAAACAAATTTATGCATTATATTTTCTGGATCCTAATGCCAGATAGGAACCAGGTAAGGCCGGGTAGCAGATTTAATTTTATCTTAAAAATTAACAAGACGCCAACTGCCTTATAGAAACCAAACAGGAACCGGGTAGAAACATATTTATGCATTATATTTTCTTGATCGTAATGCCAGATAGGAACCAGGTAAGGCCGGGTAGCAGATTTACTTTAATCTTAAAAATTATCAAGACGCCAATTGCCTTATAGAAACCAAACAGGAACCGGGTAGAAACATATTTATGCATTATATTTTCTGGATCCTAATGCCAGATAGTAACTAGCTTAGGCCGGCTAGCAGAATTACTTTTAGCTTAAAAGTTCACAATACGCGAACTGCCTTATAGAAACCAAACAGGAACCGGGTAGAAACATATTTATGCATTATATTTTCTGGATCCTAATGCCAGATAGGAACTTGCTAAGTCCGGGTAGCAGATTTACTTCTAGCTTAAAAATTAACAATACGCGAACTGCCTTATAGAAACCAAACAGGAACCGGGTAGAAACATATTTATGCATTATATTTTCTGGATCCTAATGCCAGATAGGAACCAGGTAAGGCCGGGTAGCAGATTTACTTTAATCTTAAAAATTATCAAGACGCGAACTGCCTTATAGAAACCAAACAGGAACTGGGTAGAAACATATTTATGCATTATATTATCTAAATCCTAATGCCAGATAGGATGCAGGTAAGGACGTGTATCAGATTTAATTTTATCTTAAAAATTAACAAGACGCCAACTGCGTTATAGAAACCAAACAGGAACCGGGTAGAAACATATTTTATGCATTTTAATTTTTGGATCCTTATGCTAGATAGGAACCTGGTAAGGCAGGGTAACAGATTTACTTTTATCTTAAAAATTAACAAGACGAAAGCTGCCTTACAGAAACCAAACAGGAACCGGGTAGAAACAGATTGTAGGCATTATATTTTCGGGATCCTAATGCCAGATAGGAACCAGGTAAGGACGTGGAGAAGATTTACTTTTAGCTTAAAAATTCACTAGGCGCAAACTGCCATAGAGAAAACCAGATGGGATCCAAGTAGAAACATATTTTTGCATTTTAATTTTTGGATCCTTATGCTATATAGGAACCTGGTAAGGCAGGGTAACAGATTTAATTTTATCTTAAAAATTAACAAGACGCCAACTGCCTTATAGAAACGAAACAGGAACCGGGTAGAAACATATTTTATGCATTATATTTTCTGGATCCTAATGCCAGATAGGAACCAGGTAAACCCGGGTACCAGATTTAGTTTTATCTTAAAAATTAACAAGACGAAAGCTGCCTTTATAGAAAAGCAAATTGGATCCGGGACGAAACATATTTATGCATTATATTTTCTGGATCCTAATGCCAGATAGGAAACTGGTAAGACCGGGTAGCTGATTTACTTTCAGCTTAAAAATTAACAATACTCCAACTGCCTTATAGAAACCAAACAGGAACAGGGTAGAAACAAATTTATGCATTATATTTTCAGGATCCTAATGCCAGATAGGAACCAGGTAAGGCCGGGTAGCAGATTTAATTCTACCTTAAAAATTAACAAGACTCCAACTGCCTTATAGAAACAAAACAGGAACCGGGTAGAAACATATTTTATGCATTATATTTTCTGGATCCTATTGCCAGATAGTAACTTGCTTAGGCCGGCTAGCAGAATTACTTTTAGCTTAAAAGTTCACAATACGCGAACTGCCTTATAGAAACCAAACAGGAACCGGGTAGAAACAGATTTTATGCATTATATTTTCTGGATCCTAATGCCAGATAGGAACCAGGTAAGCACGTGTAGAAGATTTACTTTTAGCTTAAAAATTCACTAGTCGCAAACAGCCAAAGAGAAAACTAGATGGGATCCAAGTAGAAACATATTTTTGCATTTTATTTTTTGGATCCTTATGCTAGATAGGAACCTGGTAAGGCAGGGTAACAGATTTACTTTTATCTTGAAAATTAACAAGACGCCATCGGCATTATAGAAACCAAACAGGAACCGGGTAGAAACATATTTTATTCATTATAGTTTCTGGATACTAATGCCAGATAGGAACCAGGTAAACCAGGGTACAAGATTTAGTTTTATCTTAAAAATTAACAAGACGCCAAGCTGCCTTATAGAAACCAAACAGGAACCGGGAAGAAACATATTTTATGCATTATATTTTCTGGATCCTAATGCCAGATAGGAACCAGGTAAGGCCGTGTAGCAGATTTAATTTTATCTTAAAAAATTAACAAGACGCCAACTGCCTTATAGAAACCAAACAGGTACCGGGTAGAAACATATTTATGCAATATATTTTCTGGATCCTATAGCCAGATAGTAACTTGCTTAGGCCGGCTAGCAGAATTACTTTTAGCTTAAAAGTTCACAATACGCGAACTGCCTTATAGAAACCAAACAGGAACCGGGTAGAAACATATTTATGCATTATATTTTCTGGATCCTAATGCCAGATAGGAACCAGGTAAGGACGGGTAGCAGATTTACTTTTAGCTTAAAACTTCACTAGTCGCAAACTGCCATAGAGAAATCCAGAAGGGATCCAAGTAGAAACATATTTTTGCATTTTAATTTTTGGATCCTTATGCTAGATAGAAACCTGGTAAGGCAGGTTAACAGATTTAATTTTATCTTAAAAATTAACAAGACGCCAACTGCCTTATAGAAACCAAACAGGAACCGGGTAGAAACATATTTTATGCATTATATTTTCTGGATCCTAATGCCAGATAGGAACCAGGTAAACCCGGGTACCAGATTTAGTTTTATCTTAAAAATTCACAAGACGAAAGCTGCCTTACAGAAACCAAATTGGATCCGGGACGAAACATATTTATGCATTATATTTTCTGGATCCTAATGCCAGATAGGAAACTGGTAAGACCGGGTAGCTGATTTACTTTCAGCTTAAAAATTAACAATACTCCAACTGCCTTATAGAAACCAAACAGGAACCGGGTAGAAACATATTTATGCATTATATTTTCTGGATCCTAATGCCAGATAGGAACCACCTAAGGCCGGGTAGCAGATTTAATTTTATCTTAAAAATTAACAAGACGCCAACTGCCTTATAGAAACCAAACAGGAACCGGGTTGAAACATATATATGCATTATATTTTCTTGATCGTAATGCCAGATAGGAACCAGGTAAGGCCGGGTAGCAGATTTACTTTAATCTTAAAAATTATCAAGACGCCAATTGCCTTATAGAAACCAAACAGGAACCGGGTAGAAACATATTTATGCAATATATTTTCTGGATGCTATATGCCAGATAGTAACTAGCTTAGGCCGGGTAGCAGAATTACTTTTAGCTTAAAAGTTCACAATACGCGAACTGCCTTATAGAAACCAAACGGGAACCGGGTAGAAACATATTTATGCAATATATTTTCTGGATCCTAATGCCAGATAGTAACTTGCTTATGCCGGCGTAGCAGAATTACTTTTAGCTTAAAAGTTCACAATACGCGAACTGCCTTATAGAAACCAAACAGGAACCGGGTAGAAACATATTTATGCATTATATTTTCTTGATCGTAATGCCAGAGAGGAACCATGTAAGGCCGGGTAGCAGATTTACTTTTATCTTAAAAATTATCAAGACGCGAACTGCCTTATAGAAACCAAACAGGAACTGGGTTGAAACATTATTTATGCATTATATTATCTAAATCCTAATGCCAGATAGGATGCAGGTAAGGCCGGGTATCAGATTTAATTTTATCTTAAAAATTAACAAGACGCCAACTGCCTTATAGAAACCAAACAGGAACCGGGTAGAAACATATTTATGCATTATATTTTCTGGATCCTATTGCCAGATAGTAACTTGCTTAGGCCGGCTAGCAGAATTGCTTTTAGCTTAAAAGTTCACAATACGCGAACTGCCTTATAGAAACCAAACAGGAACCGGGTAGAAACATATTTATGCATTATATTTTCTGGATCCTAATGCCAGATAGGAACCAGGTAAGGACGTATAGCAGATTTACTTTTAGCTTAAAAATTCACTAGACGAAAGCTGCCTTACAGAAAAGCAAATTGGATCCGGGTGGAAACATATTTTTGCATTTAATTTTCTGGATCCTAGTACCAGATAGTAACCTGGTCAGACCGGGTAGCAGATTTACTTTTATCTTAAAAATTAACAAGACGCCAACTGCCTTATAGAAACCAAACAGGAACCGGGTAGAAATATATTTATGCATTATATTTTCTGGATCCTAATGCCAGATAGGAACCTGGTAAGACCGGGTAGCTGATTTACTTTCAGCTTAAAAATTAACAAGACTCCAACTGCCTTATAGAAACCAAACAGGAACAGGGTAGAAACAAATTTATGCATTATATTTTCTGGATCCTAATGCCAGATAGGATCCACGTAAGGCCGGGTAGCAGATTTAATTTTATCTTAAAAATTAACAATACGCCAACTGCCTTACAGAAACCAAACAGGAACCGGGAAGAAACATATTTATGCATTATATTTTCTGGATCCTAATGCCAGATAGGAACCTGGTAAGACCGGGTAGCAGATTTACTTTCAGCTTAAAAATTAACAAGACTCCAACTGCCTTATAGAAACCAAACAGGAACAGGGTAGAAACAAATTTATGCATTATATTTTCAGGATCCTAATGCCAGATAGGAAAAAGCTAAGGCCGGGTAGCAGATTTAATTTTATCTTAAAAATTAACAAGACGCCAACTTCCTTATAGAAACCAAACAGGAACCGGGTAGAAACATATTTATGCATTATATTTTCTTGATCGTAATGCCAGATAGGAACCACGTAAGGCCGGGTAGCAGATTTACTTTAATCTTAAAAATTATCAAGACGCCAATTGCCTTATAGTAACCAAACAGGAACCGTGTAGAAACATATTTATGCATTATATTTTCTGGATCCTAATGCCAGATAGGAACCAGGTAAGACCGGGTAGCTGATTTACTTTCATCTTAAAAATTAACAAGACTCCAACTGCCTTATAGAAACCAAACAGGAACAGGGTAGAAACAAATTTATGCATTATATTTTCTGGATCCTAATGCCAGATAGGAACCAGGTAAGGCCGGGTAGCAGATTTACATTTAGCTTAAAAATTAACAAGACGCCAACTGCCTTTACAGAAACCAAACAGGAACCGGGAAGAAACATATTTATGCATTATATTTTCTGGATCCTAATGCCAGATAGGAACCTGGTAAGACCGGGTAGCTGATTTACTTTATCTTAAAAATTAACAAGACTCCAACTGCCTTATAGAAACCAAACAGGAACAGGGTAGAAACAAATTTATGCATTATATTTTCAGGATCCTAATGCCAGATAGGAAAAAGCTAAGGCCGGGTAGCAGATTTAATTTTATCTTAAAAATTAACAAGACGCCAACTTCCTTTATAGAAACCAAACAGGAACCGGGTAGAAACTTATTTATGCATTATATTTTCTGGATCCTAATGCCAGATAGGAACCTGGTAAGACCGGGTAGCTGATTTACTTTCAGCTTAAAAATTAACAAGACTCCAACTGCCTTATAGAAACCAAACAGGAACAGGGTAGAAACAAATTTATGCATTATATTTTCTCGATCCTAATGCCAGATAGGAACCAGGTAAGGACATGTAGCAGATTTACTTTTAGCTTAAAAATTCACTAGACGCAAACTGCCATAGAGAAAACCAGATGGGATCCAAGTAGAAACATATTTTTGCATTTTAATTTTTGGATCCTTATGCTAGATAGGAACCACGTAAGGCCGGGTAGCAGATTTACTTTAATCTTAAAAATTATCAAGAAGCCAATTGCCTTATAGAAACCAAACAGGAACCGGGTAGAAACTTATTTATGCATTATATTTCCTGGATCCTAATGCCAGATAGGAACCAGGTAAAACCGGGTACCAGATTTAGTTTTATCTTAAAAATTAACAATACGCGAACTACCTTATAGAAACCAAACACGAACCGGGTAGAAACATATTTATGCATTATATTTTCTGGATCCTAATGCCAGATAGGAACCAGGTAAGGACGTGTAGCAGATTTAGTTTTAGCTTAAAAATTCACTAGACGCAAACTGCCATAGATAAAACCAGATGGGATCCAAGTAGAAACATATTTTTGCATTTTAATTTTTGGATCCTTATGCTAGACAGGAACCTGGTAAGGCAGGGTAACAGATTTAATTTTATCTTAAAAATTAACAAGACGCCAACTGCATTATAGAAACCAAACAGGTACCGGGTAGAAACATATTTTATGCATTATATTTTCTGGATCCTAATGCCAGATAGGAACCAGGTAAACCCGGGTACCAGATTTAGTTTTATCTTAAAAATTCATCAGACGAAAGCTGCCTTACAGAAAAGCAAATTGGATCCGGGACGAAACATATTTATGCATTATATTTTCTGGATCCTAATGCCAGATAGGAACCACCTAAGGCCGGGTAGCAGATTTAATTTTATCTTAAAAATTAACAAGACGCCAACTGCCTTATAGAAACCAAACAGGAACTGGGTTGAAAATTATTTATGCATTATATTATCTAAATCCTAATGCCAGATAGGATGCTGGTAAGGCCGGGTATCAGATTTAATTTTATCTTAAAAATTAACAAGACGCCAACTGCCTTATAGAAACCAAACAGGAACCTGTTAGAAACATATATATGCATTATATTTTCTTGATCGTAATGCCAGATAGGAACCAGGTAAGGCCGGGTAGGAGATTTACTTTAATCTTAAAAATTATGAAGACGCCAACTGCCTTATTGAAACCAAACAGGAACCGGGTAGAAACAAATTTATGCATTATATTTTCTGGATCCTAATGCCAGATAGGAACCACCTAAGGCCGGGTAGCAGATTTAATTTTATCTTAAAAATTAACAAGACGCCAACTGCCTTATAGAAACCAAACAGGAACCTGGTAGAAACATATTTATGCATTATATTTTCAGGACCCTAATGCCAGATAGGAACCACCTAAGGCCGGGTAGCAGATTTAATTTTATCTTAAAAATTAACAAGACGCCAACTGCCTTATAGAAACCAAACAGGAACCTGGTAGAAACATATATATGCATTATATTTTCTGGATCCTAATGCCAGATAGGAACCAGGTAAACCCGGGTACCAGATTTAGTTTTATCTTAAAAATTCACAAGACGAAAGCTGCCTTACAGAAAAGCAAATTGGATCCGGGACGAAACATATTTATGCATTATATTTTCTGGATCCTAATGCCAGATAGGAACCAGGTAAACCCGGGTACCAGATTTAGTTTTATCTTAAAAATTCACAAGACGAAAGCAGCCTTACAGAAAAGCAAATTGGATCCGGGACGAAACATATTTATGCATTATATTTTCTGGATCCTAATGCCAGATAGGAACCACCTAAGGCCGGGTAGCTGATTTGTTTCAGCTTAAAAATTAACAAGACTCCAACTGCCTTATAGAAACCAAACAGGAACAGGGTAGAAACAAATTTATGCATTATATTTTCAGGATCCTAATGCCAGATAGGAACCACCTAAGGCCGGGTAGCAGATTTAATTTTATCTTAAAAATTAACAAGACGCCAACTGCCTTATAGAAACCAAACAGGAACCTGGTAGAAACATATATATGCATTATATTTTCTTGATCCTAATGCCAGATAGGAACCAGGTAAGGCCGGATACCAGATTTAGTTTAATCTTAAAAATTATCAAGACGCCAATTGCCTTTATAGAAACCAAACAGGAACCGGGTAGAAACATATTTATGCAATATATTTTCTGGATCCTATAGCCAGATAGTAACTAGCTTAGGCCGGCTAGCAGAATTACTTTTAGCTTAAAAGTTCACAATACGCGAACTGCCTTATAGAAACCAAACGGGAACCGGGTAGAAACATATTTATGCAATATATTTTCTGGATCCTATAGCCAGATAGTAACTTGCTTAGGCCGGCGTAGCAGAATTACTTTTAGCTTAAAAGTTCACAATACGCGAACTGCCTTATAGAAACCAAACAGGAACCGGGTAGAAACATATTTATGCATTATATTTTCTGGATCCTAATGCCAGATAGGTACCAGGTAAAACCGGGTACCAGATTTAGTTTTATCTTAAAAATTAACAATACGCGAACTACCTTATAGAAACCAAACACGAACCGGGTAGAAACATATTTATGCATTATATTTTCTGGATCCTAATGCCAGATAGGAACCAGGTAAGGACGTGTAGCAGATTTACTTTTAGCTTAAAAATTCACTAGACGCAAACTGCCATAGATAAAACCAGATGGGATCCAAGTAGAAACATATTTTTGCATTTTAATTTTTGGATCCTTATGCTAGACAGGAACCTGGTAAGGCAGGGTAACAGATTTAATTTTATCTTAAAAATTAACAAGACGCCAACTGCATTATAGAAACCAAACAGGTACCGGGTAGAAACATATTTTATGCATTATATTTTCTGGATCCTAATGCCAGATAGGAACCAGGTAAACCCGGGTACCAGATTTAGTTTTATCTTAAAAATTCACAAGACGAAAGCTGCCTTACAGAAAAGCAAATTGGATCCGGGACGAAACATATTCATGCATTATATTTTCTGGATCCTAATGCCAGGTAGGAACCACCTAAGGCCGGGTAGCAGATTTAATTTTATCTTAAAAATTAACAAGACGCCAACTGCCTTATAGAAACCAAACAGGAACTGGGTTGAAAATTATTTATGCATTATATTATCTAAATCCTAATGCCAGATAGGATGCTGGTAAGGCCGGGTATCAGATTTAATTTTATCTTAAAAATTAACAAGACGCCAACTGCCTTATAGAAACCAAACAGGAACCTGTTAGAAACATATATATGCATTATATTTTCTTGATCGTAATGCCAGATAGGAACCAGGTAAGGCCGGGTAGGAGATTTACTTTAATCTTAAAAATTATGAAGACGCCAATTGCCTTATTGAAACCAAACAGGAACCGGGTAGAAACAAATTTATGCATTATATTTTCAGGATCCTAATGCCAGATAGGAACCACCTAAGGCCGGGTAGCAGATTTAATTTTATCTTAAAAATTAACAAGACGCCAACTGCCTTATAGAAACCAAACAGGAACCTGGTAGAAACATATATATGCATTATATTTTCTGGATCCTAATGCCAGATAGGAACCACCTAAGGCCGGGGAGCAGATTTAATTTTATCTTAAAAATTAACAAGACGCCAACTGCCTTATAGAAACCAAACAGGAACCTGGTAGAAACATATATATGCATTATATTTTCTGGATCCTAATGCCAGATAGGAACCAGGTAAACCCGGGTACCAGATTTAGTTTTATCTTAAAAATTCACAAGACGAAAGCTGCCTTACAGAAAAGCAAATTGGATCCGGGACGAAACATATTTATGCATTATATTTTCTGGATCCTAATGCCAGATAGGAACCAGGTAAACCCGGGTACCAGATTTAGTTTTATCTTAAAAATTCACAAGACGAAAGCAGCCTTACAGAAAAGCAAATTGGATCCGGGACGAAACATATTTATGCATTATATTTTCTGGATCCTAATGCCAGATAGGAACCACCTAAGGCCGGGTAGCTGATTTGTTTCAGCTTAAAAATTAACAAGACTCCAACTGCCTTATAGAAACCAAACAGGAACAGGGTAGAAACAAATTTATGCATTATATTTTCAGGACCCTAATGACAGATAGGAACCACCTAAGGCCGGGTAGCAGATTTAATTTTATCTTAAAAATTAACAAGACGCCAACTGCCTTATAGAAACCAAACAGGAACCTGGTAGAAACATATTTATGCATTATATTTTCTTGATCGTAATGCCAGATAGGAACCAGGTAAGGCCGGATACCAGATTTAGTTTAATCTTAAAAATTATCAAGACGCCAATTGCCTTATAGAAACCAAACAGGAACCGGGTAGAAACATATTTATGCAATATATTTTCTGGATCCTATAGCCAGATAGTAACTAGCTTAGGCCGGCTAGCAGAATTACTTTTAGCTTAAAAGTTCACAATACGCGAACTGCCTTATAGAAACCAAACGGGAACCGGGTAGAAACATATTTATGCAATATATTTTCTGGATCCTATAGCCAGATAGTAACTTGCTTAGGCCGGCGAGCAGAATTACTTTTAGCTTAAAAGTTCACAATACGCGAACTGCCTTATAGAAACCAAACAGGAACCGGGTAGAAACATATTTATGCATTATATTTTCTTGATCGTAATGCCAGAGAGGAACCATGTAAGGCCGGGTAGCAGATTTACTTTAATCTTAAAAATTATCAAGACGCGAACTGCCTTATAGAAACAAAACAGGAACTGGGTTGAAAATTATTTATGCATTATATTATCTAAATCCTAATGCCAGATAGAATGCTGGTAAGGCCGGGTATCAGATTTAATTTTATCTTAAAAATTAACAAGACGCCAACTTCGTTATAGAAACCAAACAGGAACCGGGTAGAAACATATTTATGCATTATATTTTCTGGATCCTATTGCCAGTTAGTAACTTGCTTAGGCCGGCTAGCAGAATTACTTTTAGCTTAAAAGTTCACAATACGCGAACTGCCTTATAGAAACCAAACAGGAACCGGGTAGAAACATATTTATGCATTATATTTTCTGGATCCTAATGCCAGATAGGAACCAGGTAAGGACGTATAGCAGATTTACTTTTAGCTTAAAAATTCACTAGACGCAAACAGCTATAGAGAAAACCAGATGGGATACAAGGTCGAAACATATTTTTGCATTTTAATTTTTGGTTCCTAATGCCAGATAGGAAACAGGTAAGGCCGGGTAGCAGATTTACATTTAGCTTAAAAATTAACAAGACGCCAACTGCCTTACAGAAACCAAACAGGAACTGGGAAGAAACATATTTATGCATTATATTTTCTGGATCCTAATGCCAGATAGGAACCAGGTAAACCCGGGTACCAGATTTAGTTTTATCTTAAAAATTAACATGACGCCAACTGCCTTTATAGTAACCAAACAGGAACCGGGTCGAAACATATTTATGCAATATATTTTCTGGATACTATTGCCAGATAGTAACTTGATTAGGACGGCTAGAATAATTACTTTTAGATTAAAAGTACACAAGACTCTAACTGCCTTATAGAAACCAAACAGGAACCGGGTAGAAACATATTTATGCATTATATTTTCTGAATCTTAATGCCAGATAGGAACCAGGTAAGAACGCGTAGCAGATTTACTTTTAGCTTAAAAATTCACTATACGCAAACTGCCATAGATAAAACCAGATGGGATCCAAGTAGAAACATATTTTTGCATTTTATTTTCTGGATCCTTATGCTAGATAGGAACCTGGTAAGGCAGGGTAACAGATTTAATTTTATCTTAAAAATTAACAAGTCGCCGACTGCCTTATAGAAACCAAACAGGTACCGGGTAGAAACATATTTTATGCATTATATTTTCTGGATCCTAATGCCAGATAGGAACCAGGTAAACCCGGGTACCACATTTAGTTTTATCTTAAAAATTAACAAGACGCCAACAGCCTTATAGAAACCAAACAGGAACCGGGTAGAAACATATTTATGCATTATATTTTCTGGATCCCATCGCCAGATAATAACTTGCTTAGGCCGGCTAGCAGAATTACTTTTAGCTTAAAAATTCACTAGACGCAAACTGCCATAGAGAAAACCAGATGGGATCCAAGTAGAATCATATTTTTGCATTTTAATTTTTGGATCCTTATGCTAGATAGGAACCAGGTAAACCCGGGTACCAGATTTAGTTTTATCTTAAAAATTAACAAGACGCCAACTGCCTTATAGAAACCAAACAGGAACCGGGTAGAAACATATTTATGCATTATATTTTCTGGATCCTAATGCCAGATAGGAACCAGGTAAGAACGCGTAGCAGATTTACTTTTAGCTTAAAAATTCACTATACGCAAACTGCCATAGATAAAACCAGATGGGATCCAAGTAGAAACATATTTTTGCATTTTAATTTCTGGATCCTTATGCTAGATACGAACCTGGTAAGGCCGGGTAGCAGATCTACTTTTATCTTCAAAATTAACAAGACGCCAACTGCCTTATAGAAACCAAACCTGATCCGGGTAGAAACATATTTATGCATTATATTTTCTGGATCCTAATGCCAGATAGGAACCAGGTAAGGCCGGTGTAGCAGATTTACATTTAGCTTAAAAATTAACAAGACGCCAACTGCCTTACAGAAACCAAACAGGAACCGGGAAGAAACATATTTATGCATTATATTTTCTGGATCCTAATGCCAGATAGGAACCTGGTAAGAGCCGGGTAGCTGATTTACTTTCAGCTTAAAAATTAACAAGACTCCAACTGCCTTATAGAAACCAAACAGGAACAGGGTAGAAACATATTTATGCATTATATTTTCTGGATCCTAATCGCCAGATAATAACTTGCTTAGGCCGGCTAGCAGAATTACTTTAGTCTTAAAAATTCACTAGACGCAAACTGCCATAGAGAAAACCAGATGGGATCCAAGTAGAAACATATTTTTGCATTTTAATTTTTGGATCCTTATGCTAGATAGGAACCAGGTAAACCCGGGTACCAGATTTAGTTTTATCTTAAAAATTAACAAGACGCCAACTGCCTTATAGAAACCAAACAGGAACCGGGTAGAAACATATTTATGCATTATATTTTCTGGATCCCATCGCCAGATAATAACTTGCTTAGGCCGGCTAGCAGAATTACTTTTAGCTTAAAAATTCACTAGACGCAAACTGCCATAGAGAAAACCAGATGGGATCCAAGTAGAATCATATTTTTGCATTTTAATTTTTGGATCCTTATGCTAGATAGGAACCTGGTAAGACAGGGTAAAAGATTTAATTTTATCGTAAAAATTAACAAGACGCCAACTGCCTTATAGAAACCAAACAGGAACCGGGTAGAAACATATTTTATGCATTATATTTTCTGGATCCTAATGCCAGATAGGAACCAGGTAAACCCGGGTACCAGATTTAGTTTTATCTTAAAAATTAACAAGACGCCAAGTGCCTTATAGAAACCAAACAGGAACCGGGAAGAAACATATTTATGCATTATAATTTTCTGGATCCTAATGCCAGATAGTAACCTGGTAAGACCGGGTAGCTGATTTACTTTTAGCTTAAAAATTAACAAGACGCCAACTGCCTTATAGAAACCAAACAGGAACCGGGTAGAAATATATTTATGCATTATATTTTCTGGATCCTAATGCCAGATAGGAAACAGGTAAGGCCGGGTAGCAGATTTAATTTTATCTTAAAAATTAACAATACGCCAACTGCTTTATAGAAACCAAACAGGAACCGGGTAGAAACATATTTTATGCATTATATTTTCTGGATCCTAATGCCAGATAGGAACCAGGTAAGGCCGGGTAGCAGATTTAGTTTTATCTTAAAAATTAACAAGACGCCAACTGCCTTATAGAAACCAAACAGGAACCGGGTAGAAACATATTTATGCATTATATTTTCTGGATCCTAATGCCAGATAGGAACCAGGTAAGGCCGGGTAGCAGATTTACATTTAGCTTAAAAATTAACAAGACGCCAACTGCCTTACAGAAACCAAACAGGAACCGGGAAGAAACATATTTATGCATTATATTTTCTGGATCCTAATGCCAGATAGGAACCAGGTAAGGCCGGGTAGCAGATTTACTTTTATCTTAAAAATTAACAAGACTCCAACTGCCTTATAGAAACCAAACAGGAACAGGGTAGAAACAAATTTATGCATTATATTTTCAGGATCCTAATGCCAGATAGGAACCAGGTAAGGCCGGGTACAAGATTTAATTTTATCTTAAAAATTAACAAGACGCCAACTGCCTTATAGAAACCAAACAGGAACCGGGTAGAAACATATTTATTCATTATATTTTCTGGATCCTAATGCCAGATAGGAACCAGGTAAGGCCGGGTAGCAGATTTACATTTATCTTAAAAATTAACAAGACGCCAATTGCCTTATAGAAACCAAACAGGAACCGGGTAGAAACAGATTTATGCATTATATTTTCTGGATCCTAATGCCAGATAGGAACCAGGTAAACCCGGGTACAAGATTTAATTTTATCTTAAAAATTAACAAGACGCCAACTGCCTTATAGAAACCAAACAGGAACCGGGTAGAAACTTATTTATGCATTATATTTTCTGGATCCTAATGCCAGATAGGAACCAGGTAAGGCCGGGTAGCAGATTTACATTTAGCTTAAAACTTCACAAGACGCCAATTGCCTTATAGAAACCAAACAGGAACCGGGTAGAAACATATTTATGCATTATATTTTCTGGATCCTAATGCCAGATAGGAAGCAGGTAACGCCGGGTACCAGATTTAATTTTATCTTAAAAATTAACAAGACGCCAACTGCCTTATAGAAACCAAACAGGAACCGGGTAGAAACATATTTATGCATTTTATTTTCTTGATCGTAATGCCAGATAGGAACCAGGTAATGCCGGGTAGAAGATTTACTTTTATATTAAAAATTAACAAGACGCCAATTGCCTTATAGAAACCAAACAGGAACCGGGTAGAAACTTATTTATGCATTATATTATCTGGATACTAATGCCAGATAGGAACCAGGTAAGGCCGGGTAGCAGATTTACTTTATCTTAAAAATTAACGAGACTCCAACTGCCTTATAGAAACCAAACAGGAACCGGGTAGAAACATATTTTATGCATTATATTTTCTGGATCCTAATGCCAGATAGGAACCAGGTAAACCCGGGTACCAGATTTAGTTTTATCTTAAAAATTAACAAGACGCCAACTGCCTTTATAGAAACCAAACAGGAACCGGGAAGAAACATATTTATGCATTACATTTTCTGGATCCTAATGCCAGATAGGAACCAGGTAAGGCCGGGTAGCAGATTTACATTTAGCTTAAAAATTAAAAAGACGCCAACTGCCTTATAGAAACCAAACAGGAAACGGGAAGAAACATATTTATGCATTATATTTTCTGGATCCTAATGCCAGATAGGAACCAGGTAAGGCCGTGTAGCAGATTTACTTTTAGCTTAAAAATTCACTAGACGCAAACTGCCATAGAGAAACCAGATGGGATCCAAGTAGAAACATATTTTTGCATTTTAATATTTGGATCCTTATGCTAGATAGGAACCTGGTAGGGCAGGGTAACAGATTTAATTTTATCTTAAAAATTAACAAGACTCCAACTGCCTTATAGAAACCAAACAGGAACCGGGTAGAAACAAATTTATGCATTATATTTTCTGGATCCTAATGCCAGATAGGAACCAGGTAAGGCCGGGTAGCAGATTTAGTTTTATCTTAAAAATTAACAAGACGCCAACTGCCTTATAGAAACCAAACAGGAACCGGGTAGAAACATATTTATGCATTATATTTTCTGGATCCTAATGCCAGATAGGAACCAGGTAAGGCCCGGGTACCAGATTTAGTTTTATCTTAAAAATTAACAAGACGCCAACTGCCTTTATAGAAACCAAACAGGAACCGGGAAGAAACATATTTATGCATTATATTTTCTGGATCCTAATGCCAGATAGGAACCAGGTAAGGCCGGGTAGCAGATTTACTTTATCTTAAAAATTAACGAGACTCCAACTGCCTTATAGAAACCAAACAGGAACCGGGTAGAAACATATTTATGCATTATATTTTCTGGATCCTAATGCCAGATAGGAACCAGGTAAGACCCGGGTACCAGATTTAGTTTTATCTTAAAAATTAACAAGACGCCAACTGCCTTATAGAAACCAAACAGGAACAGGGTAGAAACATATTTATGCATTATATTTTCTGGATCCTAATGCCAGATAGGAACCAGGTAAGGCCGGGTAGCAGATTTACTTTTATCTTAAAAATTAACAAGACGCCAACTGCCTTATAGAAACCAAACAGGAACCGGGTAGAAACATATTTATGCATTATATTTTCTGGATCCTAATGCCAGATAGGAACCAGGTAAGGACCGGGTAGCAGATTTACTTTTAGCTTAAAAATTCACTAGACGCAAACTGCCATAGAGAAAACCAGATGGGATCCAAGTAGAAACATATTTTTGCATTTTAATGTTTGGATCCTTATGCTAGATAGGAACCTGGTAGGGCAGGGTAACAGATTTAATTTTATCGTAAAAATTAACAAGACGCCAACTGCCTTATAGAAACCAAACAGGAACCGGGTAGAAACATATTTTATGCATTATATTTTCTGGATCCTAATGCCAGATAGGAACCAGGTAAACCCGGGTACCAGATTTAGTTTTATCTTAAAAATTAACAAGACGCCAACTGCCTTATAGAAACCAAACAGGAACCGGGTAGAAACATATTTTTGCATTATATTTTCTGGATCATAATGCCAGATAGGAACCAGGTAAGGACGGGTAGCAGATTTACTTTTAGCTTAAAAATTCACTAGACGCAAACTGCCATAGAGAAAACCAGATGGGATCCAAGTAGAAACATATTTTTGCATTTTAATATTTGGATCCTTATGCTAGATAGGAACCTGGTAGGGCAGGGTAACAGATTTAATTTTATCGTAAAAATTAACAAGACGCCAACTGCCTTATAGAAACCAAACAGGAACCGGGTAGAAACATATTTTTGCATTATATTTTCTGGATCATAATGCCAGATAGGAACCAGGTAGACCCGGGTACCAGATTTAGTTTTATCTTAAAAATTAACAAGACGCCAACTGCCTTATAGAAACCAAACAGGAACCGGGAAGAAACATATTTATGCATTATATTTTCTGGATCCTAATGCCAGATAGGAACCAGGTAAGGCCGGGTAGCAGATTTACATTTAGCTTAAAAATTAAAAAGACGCCAACTGCCTTATAGAAACCAAACAGGAACCGGGTAGAAACATATTTATGCATTATATTTTCTGGATCCTAATGCCAGATAGGTACCAGGTAAGGCCGGGTAGCAGATTTACTTTTATCTTTAAAATTAACAAGACTCCAACTGCCTTACAGAAACCAAACAGGAACAGGGTAGAAACAAATTTATGCATTATATTATCTGGATCCTAATGCCAGATAGGAACCAGGTAAGGCCGGGTAGCAGATTTACTTTATCTTAAAAATTAACGAGACTCCAACTGCCTTATAGAAACCAAACAGGAACCGGGTAGAAACATATTTATGCATTATATTTTCTGGATCCTAATGCCAGATAGGAACCAGGTAAGGCCGGGTAGCAGATTTACTTTTATCTTAAAAATTAACAAGACGCCAACTGCCTTTATAGAAACCAAACAGGAACCGGGAAGAAACATATTTATGCATTATATTATCTGGATCCTAATGCCAGATAGGAAACAGGTAAGGCCGGGTAGCAGATTTACTTTATCTTAAAAATTAACAAGACTCCAACTGCCTTACAGAAACCAAACAGGAACCGGGTAGAAACAAATTTATGCATTATATTTTCTGGATCCTAATGCCAGATAGGAACCAGGTAAGGCCGGGTAGCAGATTTACTTTTAGCTTAAAAATTAACAAGACTCCAACTGCCTTACAGAAACCAAACAGGAACCGGGTAGAAACATATTTATGCATTATATTTTCTGGATCCTAATGCCAGATAGGAAACAGGTAAGGCCGGGCAGCAGATTTACTTTTATCCTAAAAATTAACAAGACGCCAACTGCCTTATAGAAACCAAACAGGAACCGGGTAGAAACATATTTATGCATTATATTTTCTGGATCCTAATGCCAGATAGGAACCAGGTAAGGACGTGTAGCAGATTTACTTTTAGCTTAAAAATTCACTAGACGCAAACTGCCATAGAGAAAACCAGATGGGATCCAAGTAGAAACATATTTTTGCATTTTAATGTTTGGATCCTTATGCTAGATAGGAACCTGGTAGGGCAGGGTAACAGATTTAATTTTATCATAAAAATTAACAAGACGCCAACTGCCTTATAGAAACCAAACAGGAACCGGGTAGAAACATATTTTATGCATTATATTTTCTGGATCCTAATGCCAGATAGGAACCAGGTAAACCCGGGTACCAGATTTAGTTTTATCTTAAAAATTAACAAGACGCCAACTGCCTTATAGAAACCAAACAGGAACCGGGAAGAAACATATTTATGCATTATATTTTCTGGATCCTAATGCCAGATAGGAACCAGGTAAGGCCGGGTAGCAGATTTACTTTTATCTTAAAAATTATCAAGACGCCAACTGCCTTATAGAAACCAAACAGGAACCGGGTAGAAACATATTTTATGCATTATATTTTCTGGATCCTAATGCCAGATAGGAACCAGGTAAACACGGGTACCAGATTTAGTTTTATCTTAAAAATTAACAAGACGCCAACTGCCTTATAGAAACCAAACAGGAACCGGGAAGAAACATATTTATGCATTATATTTTCTGGATCCTATTGCCAGATAGTAACTTGCTTAGGCCGGCTAGCAGATTTACTTTTAGCTTAAAAGTTCACAATACGCGAACTGCCTTATAGAAACCAAACAGGAACCGGGTAGAAACATATTTATGCATTATATTTTCTGGATCCTAATGCCAGATAGGAACCAGGTAAGGCCGGGTAGCAGATTTACATTTAGCTTAAAAATTAAAAAGACGAAAACTGCCTTACAGAAAAGCAAATTGGATCCGGGTGGAAACATATTTTTGCATTTAATTTTCTGGATCCTAATGCCAGATAGGAACCTGGTCAGACCGGGTAGCAGATTTACTTTTAGCTTAAAAATTAACAAGACGCCAACTGCCTTATAGAAACCAAACAGGAACCGGGTAGAAACATATTTATGCATTATATTTTCTGGATCCTAATGCCAGATAGGAAACAGGTAAGGCCGGGTAGCAGATTTACTTTTATCTTAAAAATTAACAAGACGCCAACTGCCTTATAGAAACCAAACAGGTACCGGGTAGAAACATATTTTATGCATTATATTTTCTGGATCCTAATGCCAGTTAGGAACCAGGTAAGGCCGTGTAGCAGATTTACTTTTAGCTTAAAAATTCACTAGACGCAAACTGCCTTAGAGAAAACCAGATGGGATCCAAGTAGAAACATATTTATGCATTTTAATGTCTGGATCCTTATGCTAGATAGGTACCTGGTAAGGCCGGGTATCAGATTTAATTTTATCTTAAAAATTAACAAGACGCCAACTGCCTTATAGAAACCAAACAGGAACCGGGTAGAAACATATTTTATGCAGTATATTTTTTGGATACTAATGACAGATAGGAACCAGGTAAACACGGGTACCAGATTTAGTTTTATCTTAAAAATTAACAAGACGCCAACTGCCTTATAGAAACCAAACAGGAACCGGGAAGAAACATATTTTATGCATTATATTTTCTGGATCCTAATGCCAGATAGTAACCAGGTAAGGCCGGGTAGCAGATTTACATTTATCTTAAAAATTAACAAGACGCCAATTGCCTTATAGAAACCAAACAGGAACCGGGTAGAAACATATTTATTTATTATATTATCTGGATCCTAAAGCCAGATAGGAACCTGGAAAGGCCGGGTAACATATTTCCTTTTATCTTAAAAATTGACAAGACGCCAAGCTGCCTTACAGAAAAGCAAATTGGAACCGGGTAGAAACATATTTTTGCATTTTAATTTTCTGGATCCTAGTGCCAGATAGGAACCAGGTCAGAACGGGTAGCTGATTTACTTTTATCTTAAAAATTAACAAGACGCCAACTGCCTTATAGAAACCAAACAGGAACCGGGTAGAAACATATTTATGCATTATATTTTCTGGATCCTAATGCCAGATAGGAACCAGGTAAGGCCGGGTAGCAGATTTAGTTTTATCTTAAAAATTAACAAGACTCCAACTGCCTTATAGAAACCAAACAGGAACAGGGTAGAAACAAATTTATGCATTATATTTTCTGGATCCTAATGCCAGATAGGAACCAGGTAAGGCCGGGTAGCAGATTTAATTTTATCTTAAAAATTAACAAGACGCCAATTGCCTTATAGAAACCAAACAGGAACCGGGTAGAAACATATTTATGCATTATATTTTCTGGATCCTAATGCCAGATAGGAACCAGGTAAGGCCGGGTAGCAGATTTACTTTTATCTTAAAAATTAACAAGACGCCAACTGCCTTACAGAAACCAAACAGGAACCGGGAAGAAACATATTTATGCATTATATTTTCTGGATCCTAATGCCAGATAGGAACCTGGTAAGGCCGGGTAGCAGATTTACATTTAGCTTAAAAATTAACAAGACTCCAATTGCCTTATAGAAACCAAACAGGAACAGGGTAGAAACAAATATATGCATTATATTTTCTGGATCCTAATGCCAGATAGGAACCAGGTAAGGCCGGGTAGCAGATTTAATTTTATCTTAAAAATTAACAAGACGCCAACTGCCTTATAGAAACCAAACAGGAACCGGGTAGAAACATATTTATGCATTATATTTTCTTGATCGTAATGCCAGATAGGAACCAGGTAAGGCCGGGTAGCAGATTTACTTTAATCTTAAAAATTATCAAGACGCAAACTGCCTTATAGAAACCAAACAGGAACCGGGTAGAAACTTATTTATGCATTATATTTTCTGGATCCTAATGCCAGATAGGAACCAGGTAAAACCGGGTACCAGATTTAGTTTTATCTTAAAAATTAACAAGACGCCAACTGCCTTTATAGAAACCAAACAGGAACCGGGTAGAAACATATTTTATGGATTATATTTTCTGGATCCTAATGCCAGATAGGAACAAGCTAAGGCCGGGTACCAGATTTAGTTTTATCTTAAAAATTAACAAGACGCCAACTGCCTTATAGAAACCAAACAGGAACCGGGTAGAAACATATTTATGCATTATATTTTCTGGATCCTAATGCCAGATAGGAACCAGGTAAGGCCGGGTAGCAGATTTACATTTTAGCTTAAAAATTAACAAGACGCCAACTGCCTTATAGAAACCAAACAGGAACCGGGAAGAAACATATTTATGCATTATATTATCTGGATCCTAATGCCAGATAGGAACCAGGTAAGGCCGAGTTGCAGATTTACTTTTATCTTAAAAATTCACAAGACTCCAACTGCCTTACAGAAAAGCAAACAGGATCCGGGTAGAAACATATTTTTGCATTATATTTTCTGGATCATAATGCCAGATAGTAACCTGGTCAGACCGGGTAGCAGTTTTACATTTAGCTTAAAAATTAACAAGACGCCAACTGCCTTATAGAAACCAAACAGGAACCGGGTAGAAACATATTTTATGCATTATATTTTCTGGATCCTAATGCCAGATAGGAACCAGGTAAGGCCGGGTAGCAGATTTACATTTAGCTTAAAAATTCACAAGACGCAAACTGCCTTACAGAAACCAAACAGGATCCGGGTAGAAACTTATTTATGCATTATATTTTCTGGATCCTAATGCCAGATAGTAACCAGGTAAGACCGGGTAGCTGATTTACTTTTAGCTTAAAAATTAACAAGACGCCAACTGCCTTATAGAAAACCAATCAGGAACAGGGTAGAAACATATTTATTGATTATATTTTCTGGATACGAATGCCAGATAGGAACCAGGTAAGGCCGGGTAGCAGATTTAATTTTATCTTAAAAATTAACAAGACGCCAACTGCCTTATAGACACCAAACAGGAACCGGGTAGAAACTCATTTTTGCATTTTATTTTCTGGATCCTAATGCCAGATAGCAACCAGGTAAGGCCGGGTAGCAGATTTACATTTAGCTTAAAAATTCACAAGACGCAAACTGCCTTACAGAATTGCAAACAGGAACCGGGTAGAAACATATTTATGCATTTAATTTTCTGGATCCTAATGCCAGATAGTAACCTGGTAAGACCGGGTAGCTGATTTACTTTTAGCTTAAAAATTAACAAGACGCCAAGTGCCTTATAGAAACCAAACAGGAACATGCTAGAAACATATTTATGCATTATATTTTCTGGATCATAATGCCAGATAGGAACCAGCTAAGGCCGGGTATCAGATTTAATTTTATCTTAAAAATTAACAAGACGCCAACTGCCTTATAGAAACCAAACAGGAACCGGGTAGAAACAGATTTTATGCATTATATTTTCTGGATCCTAATGCCAGATAGGAACCAGGTAAACCCGGGTACAAGATTTAATTTTATCTTAAAAATTAACAAGACGCCAACTGCCTTATAGAAACCAAACAGGAACCGGGTAGAAACATATTTTATGCATTACATTTTCTGGATCCTAATGCCAGATAGGAAACAGGTAAGGCCGGGTAGCAGATTTAATTTTATCTTAAAAATTAACAAGACGCCAACTGCCTTATAGAAACCAAACAGGTACCGGGTAGAAACATATTTTATGCATTATATTTTCTGGATCCTAATGCCAGATAGGAACCAGGTAAGGCCGGGTAGCAGATTTACATTTAGCTTAAAAATTAACAAGACTCCAACTGCCTTACAGAAACCAAACAGGAACCGGGAAGAAACATATTTATGCATTATATTTTCATAGGAACCAGGCAAGGCCGGGTACCAGATTTAGTTTTATCTTAAAAATTAACAAGACGCCAACTGCCTTATAGAAACCAAACAGGAACCGGGAAGAAACATATTTATGAATTATATTTTCTGGATCCTAATGCCAGATAGGAACCAGGTAAGGCCGGGTAGCAGATTTACATGTAGCTTAAAAATTAAAAAGACGCCAACTGCCTTATAGAAACCAAACAGGAAACGGGAAGAAACATATTTATGCATTATATTATCTGGATCCTAATGCCAGATAGGTACCAGGTAAGGCCGGGTAGCAGATTTACTTTTATCTTTAAAATTAACAAGACGCCAACTGCCTTATAGAAACCAAACAGGAACCGGGTAGAAACATATTTTATGCATTATATTATCTGGATCCTAATGCCAGATAGGAACCAGGTAAGGCCGGGTAGCAGATTTACTTTTATCTTAAAAATTAACAAGACGCCAACTGCCTTACAGAAACCAAACAGGAACCGGGTAGAAACATATTTATGCATTATATTTTCTGGATCCTAATGCCAGATAGGAACCAGGTAAGGCCGGGTAGCAGATTTACTTTTAGCTTAAAAATTAACAAGACGCCAACTGCCTTACAGAAACCAAACAGGAACAGGGTAGAAACAAATTTATGCATTATATTTTCTGGATCCTAATGCCAGATAGGAAACAGGTAAGGCCGGGTAGCAGATTTACTTTTATCTTAAAAATTAACAAGACGCCAACTGCCTTATAGAAACCAAACAGGAACCGGGTAGAAACATATTTATGCATTATATTTTCTTGATCCTAATGCCAGATAGGAACCAGGTAAGGCCGGGTAGCAGATTTACTTTTAGCTTAAAAATTAACAAGACGCCAACTGCCTTTATAGAAACCAAACAGGAACCGGGTAGAAACATATTTATGCATTATAATGTTCTGGATCCTAATGCCAGATAGGAACCAGGTAAGGCCGGGTAGCAGATTTACTTTTATCTTAAAAATTAACAAGACGCCAACTGCCTTATAGAAACCAAACAGGAACCGGGTAGAAACATATTTATGCATTATATTTTCTTGATCCTAATGCCAGATAGGAACCAGGTAAGGCCGGGTATCAGATTTAATTTTATCTTAAAAATTAACAAGACGCCAACTGCCTTACAGAAACCAAACAGGAACAGGGTAGAAACAAATTTATGCATTATATTATCTGGATCCTAATGCCAGATAGGAAACAGGTAAGGCCGGGTAGCAGATTTACTTTATCTTAAAAATTAACGAGACTCCAACTGCCTTATAGAAACCAAACAGGAACCGGGTAGAAACATATTTTATGCATTATATTTTCTGGATCCTAATGCCAGATAGGAACCAGGTAAACCCGGGTACCAGATTTAGTTTTATCTTAAAAATTAACAAGACGCCAACTGCCTTATAGAAACCAAACAGGAACCGGGTAGAAACATATTTTATGCATTATATTTTCTGGATCCTATTGCCAGATAGTAACTTGCTTAGGCCGGCTAGCAGAATTACTTTTAGCTTAAAAGTTCACAATACGCGAACTGCCTTATAGAAACCGGGTAGAAACATATTTATGCATTATATTTTCTGGATCTTAATGCCAGATAGGAACCAGGTAAGGACGTGTAGCAGATTTACTTTTAGCTTAAAAATTCACTAGTCGCAAACTGCCATAGAGAAATCCAGATGGGATCGAAGTAGAAACATATTTTTGCATTTTAATTTTTGGATCCTAATGCCAGATAGTAACCTGGTCAGACCGGGTAGCAGATTTACTTTTAGCTTAAAAATTAACAAGACGCCAACTGCCTTATAGAAACCAAACAGGAACCGGGTAGAAACATATTTTTGCATTATATTTTCTGGATCATAATGCCAGATAGGAACCAGCTAAGGCCGGGTATCAGATTTAATTTTATCTTAAAAATTAACAAGACGCCAACTGCCTTATAGAAACCAAACAGTAACCGGGTAGAAACATATTTATGCATTATATTTTCTGGATCCTAATGCCAGATAGGAACCAGGTAAGGCCGGGTAGCAGATTTACTTTTAGCTTAAAAATTCACTAGACGCAAACTGCCATAGAGAAAACCAGATGGGATCCAAGTAGAAACATATTTTATGCATTTTAATGTCTGGATCCTAATGCTAGATAGGAACCTGGTACGGCAGGGTAACAGATTTAATTTTATCTTAAAAATTAACAAGACGCCAACTGCCTTATAGAAACGAAACATGAACCGGGTAGAAACATATTTTATACATTAAAGTTTCTGGATACTAATGCCAGGTAGGAACCAGGTAAACCCGGGTACCAGATTTAGTTTTATCTTAAAAATTAAAAAGACGCCAACTGCCTTATAGAAACCAAAACAGGAAACGGGAAGAAACATATTTATGCATTATATTATCTGGATCCTAATGCCAGATAGGTACCAGGTAAGGCCGGGTAGCAGATTTACATTTATCTTAAAAATTAACAAGACGCCAACTGCCTTATAGAAACCAAACAGGAACCGGGTAGAAACATATTTTATGCATTATATTATCTGGATCCTAATGCCAGATAGGAACCAGGTAAAGGCCGGGTAGCAGATTTACTTTTATCTTAAAAATTAACAAGACGCCAAGCTGCCTTACAGAAAAGCAAACAGGAACCGGGTGGAAACATATTTATGCATTATATTTTCTGGATCCTAATGCCAGATAGGAACCTGGTAAGGCCGGGTAGCAGATTTACTTTTAGCTTAAAAATTAACAAGACGCCAACTGCCTTTATAGAAACCAAACAGGAACCGGGTAGAAACATATTTATGCATTATATTATCTGGATCCTAATGCCAGATAGGAACCAGGTAAGGCCGGGTAGCAGATTTACTTTATCTTAAAAATTAACGAGACTCCAACTGCCTTACAGAAACCAAACAGGAACAGGGTAGAAACAAATTTATGCATTTTCTTTTCTTGATCGTAATGCCAGATAGGAACCAGGTAAGGCCGGGTATCAGATTTAATTTTATCTTAAAAATTAACAATACTCCAACTGCCTTACAGAAACCAAACAGGAACAGGGTAGAAACAAATTTATGCATTATATTTTCTGGATCCTAATGCCAGATAGGAAACAGGTAAGGCCGGGTAGCAGATTTACATTTATCTTAAAAATTAACAAGACTCCAACTGCCTTATAGAAACCAAACAGGAACCGGGTAGAAACATATTTTATGCATTATATTTTCTGGATCCTAATGCCAGATAGGAACCAGGTAAACCCGGGTAGCTGATTTAGTTTCAGCTTAAAAATTAACAAGACGCCAACTGCCTTTATAGAAACCAAACAGGAACTGGGTAGAAACATATTTATGCATTATATTTTCTGGATCCTAATGCCAGATAGGAACTTGCTAAGGCCGGGTAGCAGATTTACTTTTATCTTAAAAATTAACAATACGCGAACTGCCTTATAGAAAACAAACAGGAACCGGGTAGAAACATATTTATGCATTATATTTTCTTGATCCTAATGCCAGATAGGAACCACGTAAAGGCCGGGTAGCAGATTTACTTTAATCTTAAAAATTATCAAGACGCCAATTGC
>JAPYXD010000610.1:0-30056 GCA_030998225.1 Diplolepis rosae | reverse complement strand
TCGATACAAGTCCTATTTTATGAAAATTTTATAAAAACTTTATAAAAATACCAATTTTCGATAAAGTCAACTATATAACAATTTTACAAAGTTGAAAGTTTTTATAAAGAATTGTACCTTTATAAAAAGACAAAACTTTATAAAAGTCAGTGATTTTATAGTTTTGTATTTTTATAAAAAAAACGCATTGCATAAAGAAACTTTTTATAAAAATTTTCATAAAGTTGACTTCATAAAAAGTCACTAATTTTATAAAATTTTTATTTTAAAAAAGTGGCTTTATAAAGTTTTTAATTACTAAGGGCCATCTGTATATCGCTATGTAGAATCTACATTTAGAAAAGCAAATTTGTTTTTTTACGGTTGGGAAACGATTTCACCAACAACAGTAAGGTTTTTCAAAGTAAGACTCGTAAGAAAATGGGGCATCTCAGGCTGTGGGTCATGTAAGTAATAGTACTTTATTCAAAAGAAGTATTTTTCAAAATTATTTTTTATTAAATAAATCTCTAGTTGTAATTTCGTATGCAAATTGAAATATTATATTTGTTCTTTAAGCATTCAAACCCTTTTTTTTACACTTATATGTATCGAAATTCACTTGTAGAAAATGTTACATATATTTTAAAAACTATTAAAAGTATTTTATTCAAATGGAATGTTTTTTAATGTTTCCTTAAATCGGAGAAATCCTACTGTGTAATTCCGTGTGTGAATTTGTGTGAAACATAATTCTCAATTATAGTGTGACATATTTGAAAACATGTCTACCATTATATTGAGCCAAAAATACACAATATTTACTGACTTCTTGTTGTTTTGGCATAGGGTCAGCTTTTTCTTATTTTATTTATTTAAATTATCAATGGTATGTATCAAAAAGACGCAAAAAGAAGAAGGACAAACGTTTCAATCGCATATGGGGGCCTTCTTCAGTGCCATAAGTTAAAAACAGTATTTCCGTTATGATTAGTAACCGTCACATGAGTTTGAAAGAAGCATTCAGCGTTCTAATAATTTTTATGAAACTTGTAAAACTTACATATTTCCATTAAAATTTAAAAAAAATTTCGAATCAATTTATAGATTTTATTTTTTGATATTAATTTTCTTAAATAAAGGGTCTGGTACTTGTCTTACGTATTTATTTTCACACAAGACTAAGTTCTCGTTAAGCCAAAATAAAATCCATTGGGTCCTTTAACTTTTTCAATTCCTCTTTATCTTTTAACATCATAGAATTTAATGATTTTTATTCAATTTACTAATATTCTGTACTTTCAGAGAAGAAGGCCGATTTAGTACGGCCAAAACAAACAAGTAGAAGAACTCGTCTTCTCCCCTTAAAGCATCTGCATCACCAATCTAATGAAAGCGACTCATGTAATAGCGGAAATGAAACTCCATTTTCTCCACCGCAGAAAAATGTAGCGGTGAGTTTAATTTAAGTTTTATATAAAAATTATTCTCATTTTTAATATTATTTACATTCATATTCTGGACTTACATTGACCCTTAATTAATAATTGAAGATATATGTTGATGTTGGTAATTGGCTTTAGGGTCCAAGGTTGATAAAAACTCAGAGTTTTACATAATCAGACGTTTCGGCTCTGATCGGAGCCCTCATCAGTGATTTATTCAAATCTAAAAATACAGAAAAAGGTTTTGCTAACATAGGATATTTTGTATAAAAAATTTTTTGTAAAAATTTAACAAGTAATTATCATTATGTTTTTACATGTGTATGTGTGTATATATATATATATATGTGTGTGTGTGGTTGTGTATGTATGTATGTATATATATTGTATTAAAAACTACACCACAAAAATTTCAATCTACAATTCCATGCACGAATGTCAATTAAAAATATTTTTTATATTTAGACACTTAATTCCAACCTTCCAAAAAATGCTTTCTGGTATCTAGTTTGTTAGGTTATGTGAATGAAATATTTACCTCAAAGTAATATCAAAATTTATTTACCTACATGTAAAAACATAATGATAATTACTTGTTAAAAATTTTTACAAAAAATTTTTTATACAAAATATCCTATGTTAGCAAAACCTTTTTCTGTATTTTTAGATTTGAATAAATCACTGATGAGGGCTCCGATCAGAGCCGAAACGTCTGATTATGTAAAACTCTGAGTTTTTATCAACCTTGGACCCTAAAGCCAATTACCAACATCAACATATATCTTCAATTATTAATTAAGGGTCAATGTAAGTCCAGAATATGAATATTAAAATTATGGGCAATCAAAGCAATAGAAGAGGAAATGACTTCTTCGCGAGGATCAAAACCAACTATGGTTATCACACCCTCTCATTTTGAAAGAAATTTTCACAAATCAACGTACAGCTAAGAGTAAAATACAACCAAAGGATTCTCTTACTTCGATGTAGAAGAGAAAAAGTACTACCTAAACATCTTCAACTTCACGCTCGCAACTTGGTTTTGTTCGACAACAATAATATCACACGTGCTCATTTATCCGCGATAAATAAATTCAAATTCACCGTACTTAACTTAGAGATTAGAGATATCTGTATCACGATTCACAGATTAGAAAAAGACTTTCAATTCCTTCAACAAAAAATTAAGCAAAAGTTGCCAGCACACATTTACAAACAGTTCTTTCTATACGAGTCCAATAAAGCACAAAAAATTTTCTCGGCACAAAAAAACATTTGTAAATCCAAGTTTGTAAACCTTATCAAAGAAAAAAACAATTTCTTGACAAATGACAACGCCTTTTGCCACGATCCCGTTGAATCCTGGTTCACTAACTTGACTGACACGCAGTTTCCACCTGCAGTGGCAAATACTCTTAGCCTGGGTAAAAATTTTGGTATCCCCTTTCGCCATAAAACAATTCCCACAAAACACATAATCGCCGACTTTGAATCCAATATCCATAAAATTAATGAGGGAGACAGAAATGAAGCAAGACTAAAACTTGTTAACTGCATCAACACCTATTCACATCAAATAAGAAACCCTACAAATAACTTCCAAAAACAAATTATTCATAATTCACAATTAACGAAAACTTTCCTGAAAAATAATCCAAACATATTAATCACAAAGGCGGATAAAAGTAACACAACCGTAGCTATAGAAAAAAACAAATATATTGATGACGTCCAGCTCATGTTATCAGATAAAAATACATACGAAACCCTTAAAAGAGACCCAACGAACACAACCCACAAAAAAGTCAACAATCTTGTAAAGCTGTGGAAGAATAAAAATTATATCACTGAAAGCATGTCCAACTTACTGAAGTCAAGTAACCCCCTACCAGCAAGATTTTATGGCTTACCTAAACTCCACAAGCCTAACAACCCACTCAGACCCATCGTCTCTTTCTGTGGCAGCCCTACCTATAATCTAGCATCCTTTTACAATAACGTTATTTCAAAAAACATAACTCCTCCTATGTCACGAATTAAAAACAGCTTTGATTTCATTGAAAAAGTCAAAAACACCAAAATTCCATCTGGTTACAAAATCATTTCGTTAGATGCTGTTTCACTTTTCACCAACGTTCAAATTGGTCTTGCTATGAAAGGTATCAAGGCTAGGTGGTCCCAAATTCAACCACACGTTAACATGCCCTGGTACCAATTTGAAAAAGGTATCAGAACATGTTCCACAAACTCAGCATTCAATTTCCAGGGTATGTTCTTCAAACAAAAATCTGGTTTTCCAATGGGTTCCCCACTCTCTCCTATAACCGCCGATATCGTCATGGACGACCTCGAGAAGAAATGCATAGATTCTCTCCCATTTCAAGTCCCATTTTATTTCAGATATGTGGATGACATATTAACAGCGGTACCAGTCAACGAAATCGACACAATAAAAAATACATTCAACAGCAATAACCATAAAATACAATTCACAATAGAAGAAGAATCGGAAAACAAAATCTGTTTTCTTGATGTTCTCGTTATTCGAGACGGAGAAAACATAAAATTACCTCTCGAAAAAAGCCCCTGTTACAAACGCACACACACAAAAAGTACCCAAGAACGACACAATCACAGACACACACTCCAACACGGCGGGTCAACTTTCAAGGTACATACCATTACCTTACGTACAAGGACTCACTGAAAAAATTTCGGGTATCTTAAAACCATTTAATATAAAAATAGCTCCCCGTAATATCAACGACCTATCACACCTTTTCAAATCAGCCAAGGACCCAATCCCGTTGCTTGATGCCGCTGATGTCGTCTACAATATACCTTGCTCAGATTGTAAAGCTACTTATATAGGCACGACCAAACGCCCCTTAAAAACCAGAATCCATGAGCATAAAAAAGATGTCTTTAACCCTCCAGAAAAATGGACTGCCCTAACGAAACACGCATGGCACCAAGATCACAAATTTAATTTTGATGAAGTCACAATAATAGACAGATCAGATAACTACAAAAAACGCATGATTCTAGAAATGACCCACATAGCCAGTACCTCACATTCTGTAAATCAAAGGACTGATACAGAAAATTTATCAGTTTTTTATCTCCCTCTCTTAAACAACCAAGCTTAACTCCATTCAAAATTCATATTATTAAAAAATCCTGAAAGTCCTGAAATACATAAATACACATACTTTCTGGAAACACTCAAAATATGCCGACGAAACCTTTATGTCTCCGGTTACAATTTATGGTCTTCTCATTGTCCTAACAGTCCAGCCACCTCCAGCACATCCTTTTCTTTCTCCAAAAAAATCCCTAAAGGGGAAAAAATCTTACCCTCCACTCTCATCCCAATATGCATGCCTAAAAACCAAAACATAACTCAGTTTACGAGTCAACCTCCCAGGGGAGAAGTGTGTGCAGTCTAAGTTATGTGTCTTCCCAAAAACGGAAAAAGAAAAAACTGGATAATAACATTTATACAAAAAGTCGTAATTTTAATCAAGGTTAGTCCTCCTTTTTTACTCTATATATAGTCTGTGATAGGATTTAAAAATTTGGATAGAATTGTGCACAAATTTAATAATAAAAAATACCATACCTACACATTTGAAAGTACTACACATTAAACACTAAGACATTACTATTAGATTTCGATAAAATTACTCCTAGAATTTTTTTTCGCGGCTCTCTACGTCTTTTCATACCTTTATTTATGTAAAAAATTTTTTTTTCTTTCTATGTACAATCGCATCTAAATTTCTTTACACAACTTATAATTTTTTACAATATTTTTTCTTACATCTACTTGTCAAACCAAAAAATCGGCAATTTACTTCCAAAAAACTGGATTTTACACAGTGCTATTCTCATTGCTTTACACCTAAGAAATATTTACATAGGTAATTTTTAGATCTAGACTCAAACCAAAGAAAACTTTATGTGCAATATTATATGAAAATTTATGGCCTTTTTGTGTACATTCCGAATAAGCAGCCTCATTGTCTATACCCACGATTGGGAAAAAGCCTTTTGTATAATTCTACGGACTCTTTATGTTCTAAGTCATTGCAAAAAAACTATCAATTTTTCAGTTCTTCTTGCTAAAAAAGTATCACAGCGGACAAATTTGCAAGGAAAATATGCCAAAGAAGAAAAATGTTAAATTAAATAAAATTTACAGATTGCACTTCATACCAAAAGAAATAATATTTAAAGAATTTAAGAAGAAATATTTTATATGTGTGGTATATATAATATTATATTGCATGTCATATGTATGTATGTATGTGTGTATGTACGTATGCATATTATATAGTATATGTACATTGTATATTGTACATGTATATATGTGTATATATTGCATGCGTGATGTATATATGTGTATGTATGTATATGTATGTGTATGTATGTGTATATGTATATATGTGTATGTATGTGCATGTATGTATATGTATGTATGTGTGTATGTATGTATGTATGTATATATATGTGTATGTGTGTATGTGTGTGTATATATATATATATATATATATATATATATATATATATAATTTCATGCACGAATGTCAATGTAAAAATATTTTTTATATTTAGACACTTAATTCCAACCTTCCAAAAAATGCTTTCTGGTATCTAGTTTGTTAGGTTATGTGAATGAAATATTTACCTCAAAGTAATATCAAAATTTATTTACCTACATGTAAAAACATAATGATAATTACTTGTTAAAAATTTTTACAAAAAATTTTTTATACAAAATATCCTATGTTAGCAAAACCTTTTTCTGTATTTTTAGATTTGAATAAATCACTGATGAGGGCTCCGATCAGAGCCGAAACGTCTGATTATGTAAAACTCTGAGTTTTTATCAACCTTGGACCCTAAAGCCAATTACCAACATCAACATATATCTTCAATTATTTACGTATTATATATATATATATATCTTTATATAAACTGCATTTTTTAGGTTGAAATTTTTAAAAAATGTTTGTGAGCAAAAATTATGGTGATTTTTCTGTGTGTATTGTTTAGTCTGTTAGAATAAAAATATTATATATACAAGAATGTCTGTTTGTGATGCAATAAATGATTAAAATTTTTCTTCGAATCTGAGCAGCTTTGTGATTATAAAAACAATTTAAAAAAAATATTTAAGAAAAATTTTAATCATAAAGGGCGACAAAAAATATTTAACGATTTAAAAGAAATATAGGGGCGTTTTAGTCTTCACTAAAGGCAACGTTTTCGCTTGACTTGCAAAGCTGAATGTAAACTCATTTTTGTCTATTAAATATGAACATTACTTTTTTATGAGTAATAATAAATTTCTTTTACAGACTACAGAGGACAAAATTTTTGAAGAGAGAATGAAAAAAGTGGATGGTATGTTGCAGAAGAAAGCGATGTTTGCAACGCAAGTACAGCCAGTAATTGCATTACATCGACTAAAATGCCAAACCCCCGAATTTAATCACAACCAACCAAAGGAAAGTACGTCTCAAAATTATTTAACTCCGTCTACAGAAGATAATAATTTATTAAAAGAGTTAGAGTTCCTAAGAAAAGAGAACTTATTTCTACGAGACGAATGTGCAAAAAAAGATAAGCACTTAGAAGAAGTAATTGGGAAGTTGGATGAAGTGATTTCTCGGTTGGAAGCAGTAACTATGAAAGTTAATGCAGGTAAAGTTATTAATTTTTTCTTTAGTTACTTTCCCCAATTTTTTCATTGAAATGTAAGCAGCTGAAAGTTAAAACGAGACATCAATTTTTGTGAGAACTGTACAAACTAGGAATCGTATTAGGACTAAATTTGGTATTAAAACAGCTCAAATAAATCATCCGCGTAAAAACGGAACAAGTTAGCGCTTATCAACGCTTTACGGATGAAAATGCATGGAAGGTCTGGATTGGCGCTTACTTGTTCCGTTTTTACGCGGAAAATTTGTTTCTTCCGTTTTTACTTTAAAGACGTTTTTTGTTCAATTCTTACTCACAAAATAATTTTGTCACCTTTTTTGCTTTCAACCGTTCATATATAAAGTTGCTTGACTTACAATAATATGAAAACAAAATTATTTATATATTTTAAAGTTATACGTAAACTTTTAGATACGAGCAGCCCACCCACACAAGCCTCCTATCATGTTGACATTAACAATGTTACGAACAGATGTGCACCCACTAAATGGACAGGTAAATAATTTTGTAGCAATAAAAACTCTTTACAGATACCGTAGGGAAATTCTTGTACAATTGTCAATGAAAATCACAAAACCACCCTATTTTTCATAAGCGTTTTAAAAATATTATATTTTCTAGGTTACTTTGGCCACTGGAGTGACGATGGGTCAAACAAATTTACGCACTATACGAACAATGAGCAAGACACCATCAATTTTTGTTGGAGATTTGGCAGAACTTGTTTTTGACAAAAAAACATTAATGTCAAATACTATATATGGAAAAAATAAGAAAAAAGGAGTATTGTGTCCAGAAAAAATGGAAGCAATACGTTGTAAGTAAATGAGTTGTATTGGAAAAATATACATTATATATTTAACGACACAAAGTAAAAATTATTATATATTTAACAACATAAAGTAAAAATTATATTATATATTTGCAGGTGAGTTTGAAAGATGGTTAGTCCATGACATGGCATACGAAACACGACAGGTATTTGAGCAACTGAGGAAAATGAATTTTTACATAAACAAGAAATGTGGATGGCTACTAGCCGAAAAAAGACGGCATGACCAAGAAGAAAATGGATCCAGAACAAATCCAAGATCTAAAGCTTGCAATTCCTCAATTGTCTTGAAAGCTTCGACCTCAACTGCACAAACCGAAGATAACATTTCAGTTAAAAAAAAATCAAAATTGGTGGAACTGAAGTCCCGAGTGTTGAAGCCAACAATATTGTCTTCCAGGGTACTAAAGGAAAAAATCATTTTATCCACGAGAGCTGAACCTGAACCACCTGCTAGAAGTTCAAGTAATACGAACTGTAAAAGTTTTTACCAGCCTTGGTCGTAGAATAGATAGTCTATGGAACTAAGTATGCTACTAGTTTTTTTTTGTAAAATTGATCAGATTCATTTATTTTGAGAAAAGTAATTATTTTATTTTCATATGTAATATTTCGTGTAATTATAAATCTTTGATGATAGTAAACTTCAAGAAATAATTGTACAGACGAATTAGATTTTTCCTGCTTATCAACTGTTTTGAATCGTTTTTGAAATCGTCACATACATTGATTACTTAAAATTTTGCTTTTGTTCTTCATCAAAATGAGAAAAATTAAATCATGATAATTTTAAAGTATAATTGTAAACTGTTGTGCAGTTTGTGATGAGAAAAAATATGTCAACAATTGTCGTCCTTTGTTACATTTTGCGAAAGACCATAATTAAAAAAGTTTTTATCCTACTCTCTAAATTGGAATTAGTCAAAATCTACTGATTATCAGTGAAATTTAACTGATTTAAATAACTAAAAAGAGGTTACCGCGAATCAGTCAAATTTCACTGATTACTTCAGTGAAAATTAACTGATTTAACAGTGGAAAATATTGTTTTCACTAATTTAACAGCAAAAAATAACTGATTTAACAGTGAAATATATTTTTTAACTGGTGAATCAGTGAAAAGACAATTCACTGATTCAATCAGTAAAAATTTGACTGATTCAGATTTCAGAGAGTAAACAATTCTAACCTAAGAAAGTTTCCATCGACTTTAACCGAAATAAAAATAGATAGAATGATGAATTTAACATTTTTTCAAAAGTTGGAATTACTATTTTAATCATGTACGGATGAAAAAATTCATCAGTTTCTAATTAAGATATTGAAATAGTTTTTAATACGACTATTCTCCGTTATGTCGAAAAATATATATTTTTTTTAATGACTAAACTCGACAAATAGTAAAAGCAATTAACGAAATTAGTAAGTTTTACAAAAACGTATTGGTAACTTCTATTATAAGATCAATACATTGTGGGAATGCATGAAAATAATCCCGGCTACAAAATGCAAGCCGACTAATCGGATTTTGTAAGTCTGAATAAAAATTTTACATTATTCCTACAATGTTAATCTAGCTGTAAGAACCAAGGTGTTTAGATGATACAGAGTAAAAAAAACATACTTGTGACCCTTTTTTACATAAAAAAAATGGGCAGACACGACTAACACTTTCTCTCAGTGTAACGAATATACAAGCAATAACTGTTTACTTTGTTAACTTATTACATAATTAATAATTATATTAATAAATATACTACATGATAAATAATTCTTATAGGATGAAGTCACTGTATCAATTTTTTAAGATGATATTGTAAAAAAAAGTCAAATCACAATGTATTATGAAAATGTCAATATCTTTTGAAATAATGAACATTTTTCAAATTGTTTTAGACTCATTCCGAAAGTAAATTTCTATAGAATCTGATAAACGTATTAAAATAATTGTATAGTTATTTCTGTGCATTATACAAGGGCTTAAATTTGGTTTTAAAATACGTGAAAAGTTCAATATTACCTATTCAGTAGGAAAAATAATAATAAAAATCAAGTGTGTAAATTTAAATATATTTGTGTTAGCAGAAACTTCATGATTAATTATTTCCCTTTTATTTTATAGAAATATTTTTTCTCAACAGGAAGAATATTCAAATATGTCCAAATTTTTTGCGCCAATTTTATGTCCTCGCCAATGCAAAGCCTAATAATTGTACGATTATACCAAATTATAATAATAAGTTTTTCAGATCCCATAGAAAATTTGAAAGCTTTAAAATGGGCCCAAGAAATTTTTAAAAATGTTTATTATTTACAAAGTTATTAGTATTTTTATAAAACCTTGAGAATTACAGTTTTTTTGCAATATCGTCTTAAAAAATTGTCAAAGTAATTTCGTCTTGAGTTTATTTTAAGTAAATGTTGATAGCTTTTAATTTATTTTTTAAACGATATACGAAAAACAGGTGTTCTCATATTTCCGACGTGTAGTGTATATAGGGTAGGTGTATAAATAGTATGTACGTCGTTAGATACTTGTGATACGAGTTGCAAAGAATAAAGGAAATTAAAAAAAAAATGTACTTGAATATTTTTTTAGACATACTTTATTTCTAGACTGGACTAGACTATCTCTAGATACGCACTAGACATATTCTAGATGCGCACTAGACATATTCTAGATGCGCACTAGACTCATTCTAGATGCGCACTAGACACGTTCTAGATTCGTTCTAGACCCATGCTGAACGATCATAAATCAGGTATAGATATCGATAGGGTCGGCTTAAGGACAATTTATGACTTTTACTGCTACCCTTGTAAAAAAGTGGACTGAACCTTTATTCATCTAGAATAAGTCTAGCATGACTCTAGAAAGGGGTCAATTCTAGAGGATCGCTCCTAGACAATCTTGTCTGGAACTCGTCTAGATTTCCGGTAGGGATAATCAAACCTTTTACTTATATTTTTGTAATAGTTAATTTGGCATGGGGTCAGTTTTGATACGGATTTATTTTTTTAATTAAGTGATAGAACACATAAAAAATACAAAAGGCAAACGTTTCGGCCACAAATGGGGGCCCTCTTCAGTGCCAATTAGCTTAATAGTAACCTTTAAATATTTATTAACTAAGACATGCAACTTAATAATTATTGTATTTTTTGTTTTTTTCTCTTTTTTCCTTTGCTTATTGATATTAGAAAAAGATAGAGTAAAACATGCGGAAAGACTTATGGGTAAGCGAGTTCCTAGGTGTGAAGGAACCAGGCCGTTCCAAAAACTGTTCCAACGAGTAAATCCTCTCCCACAGGAACCGTGAAAAATGCGACCGCGGAACGCACTCTCTCAAGGGCACATATATAAACACAATTATTTCACCAAAGAAAGAAACAACACGATGGAGAATATAACGTGGATCCTTGGTAAAGCACGCACAGCAAACCACACACATTCACGAGCACCAGAAGTAAAGGAAACTGAAGTTAAAACAATAAGAACGATGTAATTGGTACGGAAAAATTTTTATTTTGTATTTTTCTCCGAAGCCGCAGAGATGACAGACGAAAGTAAGTCCACCACTCTGCCACATGGCTAAAAAAGAAAACTGATTTGGGAAGAAGTCGTATTTAGGAAGACTAGTGTCTCAGGGAGTTTGACGTGTATAGAAAGCATTCTCCAGATAGGTCAGGTTCCAACACCAAGGGTTATACACAGTAAAACCTTATTTTAATGTCCCCGGCACTTGAGATTATTATGTGCTCAAGCGTCCGACAAAAGCAAAGACCCACCACATGTTCGAAAAACTCTGTAAGGAAAGGCACTCAACACGGTCCCGACGTCGTAAAAGTTGTACACATTTCTGTGGATATAAGAAAGTAAATGCAACTAAAGTGGAAATTCACGAAAAATTAATTTCCTGGTTTTTCGAAACCTCTCATTCTTAATAAATGGAACCCGGAAAAATACAATATTAAGTTTGTAAGTATGATGTCCGAGTTTTTCAGATTATAAGACTGTTGTAAAGTGGCAAAATATTACGAGAGTTATTCGAACTCTGACTTAAATAGAGTGGCCAATTAATACAGTAGCACTACGGATTCTAAGACTGATAAAAAATGGCCAAGTAATGCGCGAGCACTTCGGACTCTAATTCTGAGTAAGGTGGCCAAGTAATGCGCGAGCACATCAGACTCTGATTCTGAGAAAGGTGGCCAAGTAATGCGCGAGTTCAATGAACGTCAGGACTGATATAAATGCAAAAATAGCCGCGTAATACGCGAGATCAAACGAAGTCTGACCTAAATAAGGAGGCAAAGTAATGCGCGAATTCTTAGTACAGGATTTTTATATAAAGTGGCCAAGTAATGCGCGAGCTCTTCGGACTCTGGCTTAAAATTATGTGGCCAAGTAATTCGCGAGATCAATGGACGTCAGGACTCATATAAATGCACAAAAAGCCGCGTAATACGCGAGATCAAACAAAGTCTGGACCTAAATAAGGTGGCAAAGTAATGCGCGAGCTCTTCGGACTCAGGATTTTCAGTAAGGTGGCCAAGTAATGCGCGAGCACATCAGATCCTGATTCTGAGTAAGGTGGCCAAGTAATGCGCGAGTTCAATGGACGTCAGGACTGATATAAATACAAAAAAATAGCAGCGTAATACGCGAGATCAACCGAAGTCTGACCTAAATAAGGAGGCAAAGTAATGCGCGAATTCTTAGTACAGGATTTTTATATAAAGTGGCCAAGTAATGCGCGAGCTCTTCGGACTCTGGCTTAAAAAAATTATGTGGTCAAGTAATTCGCGAGTTCAATGGACGTCAGGACTGATATAAATGCAAAAATAGCCGCGTAATACGCGAGATCAAACGAAATCTGACCTAAATAAGGTGGCAAAAGTAATGCGCGAATTCTTAGTACAGAGTTTTTATATAAAGTGGCCAAGTAATGCGCGAGCTCTTCTGACTCTGGATTATAATTATGTGGCCAAGTAATGCTCGAGTTCAATGGACGTCATGACTGATATAAATACAAAAATAGGCGCGTAATACGCGAGTTGAACGCAGCGCCTGACCTGAAAAGAGTGGCCAAGTAATGCGCGAATTCTTAGGGGTATAAGAATTTTTATAAAGTGGCCAAAAAATAATAATTAACACTTAGGGTCCTTAGACTCTGACCTGAATAATGCGGCCAAGTAATGCGCGAGCACTTTTCGGACTCAGATTTTCAGTAAGGTGGCCAAGTAATGCGCGAGTTCAACGGACGTCACGACTGACATAAATGCAAAAATAGGCCACGTGCGTAATACGCGAAATCAAACGAAATCTGACCTAAATAAGGTGGCAAAGTAATGCGCGAATTCTTAATACAGAATTTTAATATAAAGTGGCCAAGTAATGCACGAGCTCTTCGGACTCTGGCTTAAAATTATGTGGCCAAGTAATGCGCGAGTTCAATGGACGTCAGGACTGATATAAATACAAAAATAGGGCGCGTAATACGAGAGTTGAACGCAGTCTGACCTGAAAAAGAGTGGCCAAAGTAATGCGCGAGCTCTTCGGACTCTGGCTTAAAATTATGTGGCCAAGTAATTCGCGAGATCAATGGACGTCAGGACTGATATAAATGCACAAAAAGCCGCGTAATACGCGAAGGTCAAACAAAGTCTGACCTAAATAAGGTGGCAAAGTAATGCGCGAATTTTTAGGACAGGATTTTTATATAAAGTGGCCAAGTAATGCGCGAGCTCTTCGGACTCCCCAAGGCTTAAAATTATGTGGCCAAGTAATCTTCGCGAGTTCAATGGACGTCAGGACTGATATAAATGCAAAAATAGCCGCGTAATACGCGAGATCAAACGAAGTCTGACCTAAATAAGGTGGCAAAGTAATGCGCGAATTCTTAGTACAGAATTTTAATATAAAGTGGCAAAGTAATGCGCGAATTCTTAGTACAGAATTTTTATATAAAGTGGCCAAGTAATGCGCGAGCTCTTCGGACTCTGGCTTAAAATTATGTGGCCAAGTAATGCGCGAGTTCTTAGTACAAGAATTTTTATATATAAAGTGGCCAAGTAATGCGCGAGTTCAATGGACGTCACGACTGTTATAAATACAAAAAATAGGCGCGTAATACGCGAGTTGAACGCAGTCTTCGACCTGAAAAGAGTGGCCAAGTAATGCGCGAATTCTCAGTACAGTATTTTTATATAAAGTGGCCAAGTAATGCGCGAGCTCTTCGGACTCTGGCTTAAAATTATGTGGCCAAGTAATGCGCGAGTTCAATGGACGTCAGGACTGATATAAATACAAAAATAGGCGCGTAATACGAGAGTTGAACGCAATCTGACTCTGAAAAGAGTGGCCAAGTAATGCGCGAGCTCTTCGGACTCTGGCTTAAAATTATGTGGCCAAGTAATTCGCGAGATCAATGGACGTCAGGACTGATATAAATGCACAAAAAGCCGCGTAATACGCGAGATCAAACAAAGTCTGACCTAAATAAGGTGGCAAAGTAATGCGCGAATTTTTAGGACAGGATTTTTATATAAAGTGGCCAAGTAATGCGCGAGCTCTTCGGACTCTGGCTTAAAATTATGTGGCCAAGTAATTCGCGAGTTCAATGGACGCCAGGACTGATATAAATGCAAAAATAGCCGCGTGATACGCGAGATCAAACGAAATCTGACCTAAATAAGGAGGCAAAGTAATGCGCGAATTTTTAGGACAGGATTTTTATATAAAGTGGCCAAAGTAATGCGCGAGCTCTTCGGACTCTGGCTTAAAATTATGTGGCCAAGTAATTCGCGAGTTCAATGGATGCCAGGACTGATATAAAATGCAAAAATAGTCGCGTGATACGCGAGATCAAACGAAATCTGACCTAAATAAGGTGGCAAAGTAATGCGCGAATTCTTAGTACACAGAATTTTTATATAAAGTGGCCAAGTAATGCGCGAGCTCTTCGGACTCTGGCTTAAAATTATGTGGCCAAGTAATGCGTGAATTCTTAGTACAGAATTTTTATATATAAAGTGGCCAAGTAATACGCGAGTTCAATGGACGTCACGACTGTTATAAATACAAAAATAGGCGCGTAATACGCAAAGTTGAACGCAAGTCTGACCTGAAAAGAGTGGCCAAGTAATGCGCGAGCTCTTCGGACTCTGGCTTAAAATTATGTGGCCAAGTAATTCGCGAGATCAATGGACGTCAGGACTGATATAAATGCACAAAAAAGCCGCGTAATACGCGAGATCAAACAAAGTCTGACCTAAATAAGGAGGCAAAGTATTGCGCGAGCTCTTCGGACTCCTTTTTTCAGTAAGTTGGCCAAGTAATGCGCGAGCTCATCAGACTCTGATTCTGAGTAAGGTGGCCAAGTAATGCGCGAGTTCAATGGACGTCAGGACTGATATAAATGCAAAAATAGCCGCGTAATACGCGAGATCAAACGAAATCTGACCTAAATAAGTGAGGCAAAGTAATGCGCGAATTCTTAGTGGACAGGATTTTTATATAAAGTGGCCAAGTAATGCGCGAGCTCTTCGGACTCTGGCTTAAAATTATGTGGCCAAAGTAAGTAATTCGCGAGATCAATGGACGTCAGGACTCATATAAATGCACAAAAAGCCGCGTAATACGCGAGATCAAAACAAAGTCTGACCTAAATAAGGTGGCAAAGTAATGCGCGAGCTCTTCGGACTCAGATTTTCAGTAAGGTGGCCAAGTAATGCGCGAGCACATCAGATCCTGATTCTGAGTAAGGTGGCCAAGTAATGCGCGAGCACATCAGATCCTGATTCTGAGTAAGGTGGCCAAGTAATGCAAGCGAGTTCAATGGACGTCAGGACTGATATAAATGCAAAAATAGCCGCGTAATACGCGAGGATCAAACGACAGTCTGACCTAAATATGAGGAGGCAAAGTGAATGCGCGAATTCTTAGTACAGGATTTTTTATATAAAGTGGCCAAGTAATGCGCGAGCTCTTCGGACTCTGGCTTAAAATTATGTGGCCAAGTAATTCGCGAGATCAATGGACGTCAGGACTGATATAAATGCAAAAATAGCCGCGTAATACGCGAGATCAAACGAAATCTGACCTAAATAAGGTGGCAAAGTAATGCGCGAATTCTTAGTACAGAGTTTTTATATAAAGTGGCCAAGTAATGCGCGAGCTCTTCGTGACTCTGGCTTAAAATTATGTGGCCAAGTAATTCGCGAGATCGAATGGACGTCAGGACTCATATAAATGCACAAAAAGCCGCGTAATACGCGAGATCAAACAAAGTCTGACCTAAATAAGGTGGCAAAGTAATGCGCGAGCTCTTCGGACTCAGATTTTCAGTAAGGTGGCCAAGTAATGCGCGAGCACATCAGATCTTGATTCTGAGTAAGGTGGCCAAGTAATGCGCGAGCACATCAGATCCTGATTCTGGAGTAAGGTGGCCAAGTAATGCGCGAGTTCAATGGACGTCAGGACTGATATAAATACAAAAATAGCAGCGTAATACGCGAGATCAACCGAAGTCTGACCTAAATAAGGAGGCAAAGTAATGCGCGAATTCTTAGTACAGGATTTTTATATAAAGTGGCCAAGTAATGCGCGAGCTCTTCGGACTCTGGCTTAAAATTATGTGGTCAAGTAATTCGCGAGTTCAATGGACGTCAGGACTGATATAAATGCAAAAATAGCCGCGTAATACGCGAGATCAAACGAAATCTGACCTAAATAAGGTGGCAAAGTAATGCGCGAATTCTTAGTACAGAGTTTTTATATAAAGTGGCCAAGTAATGTGCGCGAGCTCTTCGGACTCTGGCTTAAAATTATGTGGCCAAGTAATGCGCGGGTTCAATGGACGTCAGGACTGATATAAATACAAAAATAGGCGCGTAATACGAGAGTTGAACGCAGTCTGACCTGAAAAGAGTGGCCAAGTAATGCGCGAGCTCTTCGGACTCTGGCTTTAAAATTATGTGGCCAAGTAATTCGCGAGATCAATGGACGTCAGGACTGATATAAATGCACAAAAAGCCGCGTAATACGCGAGATCAAACAAAGTCTGACCTAAATAAGGTGGCAAAGTAATGCGCGAGCTCTTCGGACTCAGATTTTCAGTAAGGTGGCCAAGTAATGCGCGAGCACATCAGATCCTGATTCTTGAGTAAGGTGGCCAAGTAATGCGCGAGTTCAAAGGACGTCAGGACAGATATAAATGCAAAAATAGCAGCGTAATACGCGAGATCAACCGAAGACTGACCCTTAAATAAGGTGGCAAAGTAATGCGCGAATTCTTAGTAGAGAGTTTTTATATAAAGTGGCCAAGTAATGCGCGAAGCTCTTCGGACTCTGGCTTAAAATTATGTGGCCAAGTAATGCGCGAGTTCAATGGACGTCAGGACTGATATAAATACAAAAATAGGCGCGTAATACGAGAGTTGAACGCAGTCTGACCTGAAAAGAGTGGCCAAGTAATGCGCGAGCTCTTCGGACTCTGGCTTAAAATTATGTGGCCAAGTAATTCGCGAGATCAATGGACGTCAGGACTGATATAAATGCACAAAAAGCCGCGTAATACGCGAGTTCAAACAAAAGTCTGACCTAAATAAGCTGTCAAAGTAATGCGCGTATTTTTAGTACAGGATTTTTATATAAATTGGCCAAGTAATGCGCGAGCTCTTCGGACTCTGGCTTAAAATTATGTGGCCAAGTAATGCGCGAGTTCAATGGACGTCAGGACTGATATAAATACAAAAATAGGCGCGTAATACGCGAGTTGAACGCAGTCTGACCTGAAAAGAGTGGCCAAGTAATGCGCGAATTCTTAGGGGTATAAGAATTTTTTATAAAGTGGCCAAAAAATAATAATTAACACTTAGGGTCCTTAGACTCCTGACCTGAATAATGCGGCCAAGTAATGCGCGAGGCACTTCCCGGACTCAGATTTTCAGTAAGGTGGCCAAGTAATGCGCGAGTTCAACGGACGTCAGGACTGACATAAATGCAAAAATAGCCGCGTAATACGCGAGATCAAACGAAATCCTGACCTAAATAAGGTGGCAAAGTAATGCGCGAATTCTTAGTACAGAATTTTAATATAAAGTGGCCAAGTAATGCGCGAGCTCTTCGGACTCTGGCTTAAAATTATGTGGCCAAGTAATGCGCGAGTTCAATGGACGTCAGGACTGATATAAATACAAAAATAGGCGCGTAATACGCGAGTTGAACGCAGTCTGACCTGAAAAGAGTGGCCAAGTAATGCGCGAGCTCTTCGGACTCTGGCTTTCAATATTGTGGCCAAGTAATTCGCGAGATCAATGGACGTCGAGACTGATATAAATGCACAAAAAGCCGCGTAATACGCGAGATCAAACAAAGTCTGACCTAAATAAGGTGGCAAAGTAATGCGCGAATTTTTAGGACCGGATTAATATAAAAAGTCTCAAATAAATTCGCGAGATCTTCGGACTCTGGCTTAAAATTATGTGGCCAAGTAATTCGCATGAGTTCAATGGACGCCAGGACTGATATAAATGCAAAAATAGCCGCGTGATACGCGAGATCAAACAAAATCTGACCTAAATAAGGAGGCAAAGTAATGCGCAGAATTTTTAGGACAGGATTTTTTATATAAAGTGGCCAAGTAATGCGCGAGCCTCTTCGGACTCCGGCTTAAAATTATGTGGCCAAGTAATTCGCGAGTTCAATGGACGCCAGGACTGATATAAATGCAAAAATAGCCGCGTGATACGCGAGATCAAACGAAATCTGACCTAAATAAGGTGGCAAAGTAATGCGCGAATTCTTAGTACAGAATTTTTATATAAAGTGGCCAAGTAATGCGCGAGCTCTTCGGACTCTGGCTTAAAATTATGTGGCCAAGTAATGCGTGAATTCTTAGTACAGAATTTTTATATATAAAGTGGCCAAGTAATGCGCGAGTTCAATGGACGTCACGACTGTTATAAATACAAAAATAGGCGCGTAATACGCGAGTTGAACGCAGTCTGACCTGAAAAGAGTGGCCAAGTAATGCGCGAATTCTTAGGGGTATATAGTGGCCAAAAAATAATAATTAACACTTAGGGTCCTTAGACTCTGACCTGAATAATGCGGCCAAGTAATGCGCGAGCACTTCGGACTCAGATTTTCAGTAAGGTGGCCAAGTAATGCGCGAGTTCAACGGACGTCAGGACTGACATAAATGCAAAAATAGCCGCGTAATACGCGAGATCAAACGAAATCTGACCTAAATAAGGTGGCAAAGTAATGCGCGAATTCTTAGTACAGAATTTTAATATAAAGTGGCCAAGTAATGCGCGAGCTCTTCGGACTCTGGCTTAAAATTATGTGGCCAAGTAATGCGCGAGTTCAATGGACGTCAGGACTGATATAAATACAAAAATAGGCGCGTAATACGAGAGTTGAACGCAGTCTGACCTGAAAAGAGTGGCCAAGTAATGCGCGAGCTCTTCGGACTCAGATTTTCAGTAAGGTGGCCAAGTAATGCGCGAGTTCAATGGACGTCAGGACTGATATAAATACAAAAAATAGGCGCGTAATACGAGAGTTGAACGCAGTCTGACCTGAAAAGAGTGGCCAAGTAATGCGCGAGCTCTTCGGACTCTGGCTTAAAATTATGTGGCCAAGTAATTCGCGAGATCAATGGACGTCAGGACTGATATAAATGCACAAAAAGCCGCGTAATACGCGAGATCAAACAAAGTCTGACCTAAATAAGGTGGCAAAGTAATGCGCGAATTTTAGGACAGGATTTTTATATAAAGTGGCCAAGTAATGCGCGAGCTCTTCGGAATCTGGCTTAAAAATTATGTGGCCAAGTAATGCGCGAGTTCAATGGACGTCAGGACTGATATAAATACAAAAATAGGCGCGTAATACGCGAGTTGAACGCAGTCTGACCTGAAAAGAGTGGCCAAGTAATGTGCGCGAATTCTTAGGGGTATAAGAATTTTTATAAAGTGGCCAAAAAATAATAATTAACACTTAGGTTCCTTAAAGAAGACTCTGACCTGAATAATGCGGCCAAGTAATGCGCGAGCACTTCGGACTCAGATTTTCAGTAACGTGGCCAAGTAATGCGCGAGTTCAACGGACGTCAGGACTGAAATAAATACAAAAAAATAGCCGCGTAATACGCGAGATCAAACGAAATCTGACCTAAATAAGGTGGCAAAGTAATGCGCGAGATTCTTAGTACAGAATTTTTTAATATAAAGTGGCCAAGTAATGCGCGAGCTCTTTCTCGGACTCTGGCTTAAAATTATGTGGCCAAGTAATGCGCGAGTTCAATGGACGTCAGGACTGATATAAATACAAAAATAGGCGCGTAATACGAGAGTTGAACGCAGTCTGACCCTGAAAAAGAGCGCTGGCCAAGTAATGCGCGAGCTCTTCGGACTCTGGCTTAAAATTATGTGGCCAAGTAATTCGCGAGATCAAAGAACGTCAGGACTGATATAAATGCACAAATAACAGCGTAATAAGCGAGATCAAACAAAGTCTGACCTAAATAAGGTGGCAAAGTAATGCGCGAATTTTTAGGACCGGATTTTTATATAAAGTGGCCAAGTAATGCGCGAGCTCTTCGGACTCTGGCTTAAAATTATGTGGCCAAGTAATTCGCGAGTTCAATGGACGCCAGGACTGATATAAATGCAAAAAATAGCCGCGTGGATACGCGAGATCAAACGAAATCTGACCTAAATAAGGTGGCAAAGTAATGCGCGAATTCTTAGTACAGAATTTTTATATAAAGTGGCCAAGTAATGCGCGAGCTCTTCGGACTCTGGCTTAAAATTATGTGGCCAAGTAATGCGTGAATTCTTAGTACAGAATTTTTATATATAAAGTGGCCAAGTAATGCGCGAGTTCAATGGACGTCACGACTGTTATAAATACAAAAATAGGCGCGTAATACGCGAGTTGAACGCAGTCTGACCTGAAAAGAGTGGCCAAGTAATGCGCGAATTATTAGGGGTATATAGTTGCCAAAAAATAATAATTAACTCTTAGGGTCCTTAGACGCTGACCTGAATAATGCGGCCAAGTAATGCGCGAGCACTTCGGACTCAGATTTTCAGTAAGGTGGCCAAGTAATGCGCGAGTTCAATGGACGTCAGGACTGACATAAATGCAAAAAATAGCCGCGTAATACGCGCGATCAAACGAACTCTGACCTAAATAAGGTGGCAAAGTAATGCGCGAATTCTTAGTACAGAATTTTAATATAAAGTGGCCAAGTAATGCGCGAGCTCTTCGGACTCTGGCTTAAAATTATGTGGCCAAGTAATGCGCGAGTTCAATGGACGTCACGACTGTTATAAATACAAAAATAGGCGCGTAATACGCGAGTTGAACGCAGTCTGACCTGAAAAGAGTGGCCAAGTAATGCGCGAGCTCTTCGGACTCTGGCTTAAAATTATGTGGCCAAGTAATTCGCGAGATCAATCGACGTCAGGACTGATATAAATGCACAAAAAACCGCGTAATACGCGAGATCAAACAAAGTCTGACCTAAATAAGGTGGCCAAGTATTGCGCGAGCTCTTCGGACTCAGATTTTCAGTAAGGTGGCCAAGTAATGCGTGAGCACATCAGATCCTGATTCTGAGTAAGGTGGCCAAGTAATGCGCGAGTTCAATGGACGTCAGGACTGATATAAATGCAAAAATAGCAGCGTAATACGCGAGATCAACCGAAGTCTGACCTAAATAAGGTGGCAAAGTAATGCGCGAATTCTTAGTACAGAGTTTTTATATAAAGTGGCCAAGTAATGCGCGAGCTTATCGGACTCTGGCTTAAAATTATGTAGCCAAGTAATGCGCGAATTCTTAGTACAGAATTTTTATATATAAAGTGGCCAAGTAATGCGCGAGTTCAATGGACGTCAGGACTGATATAAATACAAAAATAGGCGCGTAATACGCGAGTTGAACGCAGTCTGACCTGAAAAGAGTGGCCAAGTAATGCGCGAATTCTTAGGGGTATAAGAATTTTTATAAAGTGGCCAAAAAATAATAATTAACACTTAGGGTCCTTAGACTCTGACCTGAATAAAGCGGCCAAGTAATGCGCGAGCACTTCGTACTCTAATTCTGAGTAAGGTGGCCAAGTAATGCGCGAAGGCATCAAACTCTGATTCTGAGTAAGGTGGCCAAGTAATGCGCGAGTTCAATGGACGTCAGGACTGATATAAAAATGCAAAAACAGCCGCGTAATACGCGAGATCAAACGAAGTCTGACCTAAATAAGGAGGCAAAGTAATGCGCGAATTTTTAGGACAGGATTTTTATATAAAGTGGCCAAGTAATGCGCGAGCTCTTCGTACTCTTTTTATTATTTATGTGGCCAAGTAATTCGCGAGTTCAATGGACGTCAGGACTGATATAAATGCAAAAATAGCCGCGTAATACGCGAGATCAAACGAAATCTGACCTAAATAAGGTGGCAAAGTAATGCGCGAATTCTTAGTACAGAATTTTTATATAAAGTAGCCAAGTAATGCGCGAGCTCTTCGGACTCTGGCTTAAAATTATGTGGCCAAGTAATGCGCGAGTTCAATGGACGTCAGGACTGATATAAATACAACAAGAGGCGCGTAATACGAGAGTTGAACGAAGTCTGATTTGAAAAGAGTGGCCAAGTAATGCGCGAGCTCTTCGGACTCTGGCTTAAAATTATGTGGCCAAGTAATTCGCGAGATCAATGGACGTCAGGACTGATATAAATGCACAAAAAGCCGCGTAATACGCGAGATCAAACAAAGTCTGACCTAAATAAGGTGGCAAAGTAATGCGCGAGCTCTTCGGACTCAGATTTTCAGTAAGGTGGCCAAGTAATGCGCGAGTTCAATGGACGTCAGGACTGATATAAATACAAAAATAGGCGCGTAATACGAGAGTTGAACGCAGTCTGACCTGAAAAGAGTGGCCAAGTAATGCGCGAGCTCTTCGGACTCTGGCTTAAAATTATGTGGCCAAGTAATTCGCGAGATCAATGGACGTCAGGACTGATATAAATACACAAAAAGCCGCGTAATACGCGAGATCAAACAAAGTCTGACCTAAATAAGGAGGCAAAATGTGCGCGAATTTTTAGGACAGGATTTTTATATAAAGTGGCCAAGTAATGCGCGAGCTCTTCGGAATCTGGCTTAAAATTATGTGGCCAAGTAATGCGCGAGTTCAATGGACGTCAGGACTGATATAAATACAAAAATAGGCGCGTAATACGCGAGTTGAACGCAGTCTGACCTGAAAAGAGTGGCCAAGTAATGCGCGAATTCTTAGGGGTATAAGAATTTTTATAAAGTGGCCAAAAAATAATAATTAACACTTAGGGTCCTTAGACTCTGACCTGAATAATGCGGCCAAGTAATGCGCGAGCACTTCGGACTCAGATTTTCAGTCAGGTGGCTTAAGTAATGCGCGAGTTCAACGGACGTCAGGACTGACATAAATGCAAAAATAGCCGCGTAATACGCGAGATCAAACGAAATCTGACCTAAATAAGGTGGCAAAGTAATGCGCGAATTCTTAGTACAGAATTTTAATATAAAGTGGCCAAGTAATGCGCGAGCTCTTCGGACTCTGGCTTAAAATTATGTGGCCAAGTAATGCGCGAGTTCAATGGACGTCAGGACTGATATAAATACAAAAATAGGCGCGTAATACGAGAGTTGAACGCAGTCTGACCTGAAAAGAGTGGCCAAGTAATGCGCGAGCTCTTCGGACTCTGGCTTAAAATTATGTGGCCAAGTAATTCGCGAGATCAATGGACGTCAGGACTGATATAAATGCACAAAAAGCCGCGTAATACGCGAGATCAAACAAAGTCTGACCTAAATAATTGGCAAAGTAATGCGCGAATTTTTTAGGACCGGTTTTTTTTATAAAGTGGCCAAGTAATGCGCGAGCTCTTCGGACTCTGGCTTGAAATTATGTGGCCAAGTAATTCGCGAGTTCAATGGACGCCAGGACTGATATAAATGCAAAAATAGCCGCGTGATACGCGAGATCAAACGAAATCTGACCTAAATAAGGAGGCAAAGTAATGCGCGAATTTTTAGGACAGGATTTTTATATAAAGTGGCCAAGTAATACGCGAGCTCTTCGGACACTGGCTTAAAATTATGTGGCCAAGTAATGCGCGAGTTCAATGGACGTCAGGACTGATATAAATACAAAAATAGCCGCGTGATACGCGAGATCAAACGAAATCTGACCTAAATAAGGTGGCAAAGTAATGCGCGAATTCTTAGTACAGAATTTTTATATAAAGTGGCCAAGTAATGCGCGAGCTCTTCGGACTCTGGCTTAAAATTATGTGGCCAAGTAATGCGTGAATTCTTAGTACAGAATTTTTATATATAAAGTGGCCAAGTAATACGCGAGTTCAATGGACGTCACGACTGTTATAAATACAAAAATAGGCGCGTAATACGCGAGTTGAACGCAGTCTGACCTGAAAAGAGTGGCCAAGTAATGCACTTGAGCTCTTCGAACTCTGGCTTAAAATTATGTGGCCAAGTAATTCGCGAGATCAATGGACGTCAGGACTGATATAAATGCACAAAAATAGCGTAATACGCGAGATCAAACAAAGTCTGACCTAAATAAGGTGGCAAAGTAATGCGCGAATTCTTAGTACAGAATTTTAATATAAAGTGGCCAAGTAATGCGCGAGCTCTTCGGACTCTGGCTTAAGAATTATGTGGCCAAGTAATTCGCGAGTTCAATGGACGTCAGGACTGATATAAATACAAAAATAGGCGCGTAATACGAGAGTTGAACGCAGTCTGACCTGAAAAGAGTGGCCAAGTAATGCGCGAGCTCTTCGGACTCTGGCTTAAAATTATGTGGCCAAGTAATTCGCGAGATCAATGGACGTCAGGACTGATATAAATGCAAAAATAGGCGCGTAATACGCGATTTGAACGAAGTCTGACCTGAATACGGTGGCAAAGTACTGCGCGAGCACTTCGGACTCAGATTTTCAGTAAGGTGGCCAAGTAATGCTCGGGTTCAATGGACGTCAGGACTGATATAAATGCAAAAATAGCCGCGTAATACGCGAGATCAAACGAAATCTGACCTAAATAAGGTGGCAAAGTAATGCGCGAATTCTTAGTACAGAATTTTAATATAAAGTGGCCAAGTAATGCGCGAGGTCTTCGGACTCTGGCTTAAATTTATGTGGCCAAGTAATGCGCGAGTTCTTAGGGGTATGGGAATTTTTATAAAGTGGCCAAAAAATAATAATTAACACTTAGGGTCCTTAGACTCTGACCTGAATAAAGCGGCCAAGTAATGCGCGAGCACTTCGTACTCTAATTGTGAGTAAGGTGGCCAAGTAATGCGCGAGCACATCAAACTCTGATTCTGAGTAAGGTGGCCAAGTAATGCGCGAGTTCAATGGACGTCAGGACTGATATAAATGCAAAAACAGCCGCGTAATACGCGAGATCAAACGAAGTCTGACCTAAATAAGGAGGCAAAGTAATGCGCGAATTTTTAGGACAGGATTTTTATATAAAGTGGCCAAGTAATGCGCGAGCTCTTCAGACTCTGGCTTAAAATTATGTGGCCAAGTAATTCTCGAGATCAATGGACGTCAGGACTCATATAAATGCACAAAAAGCCGCGTAATACGCGAGATCAAACAAAGTCTGACCTAAATAAGGTGGCAAAGTAATGCGCGAGCTCTTCGGACTCAGATTTTCAGTAAGGTGGCCAAGTAATGCGCGAGCACATCAGATCCTGATTCTGAGTAAGGTGGCCAAGTAATGCGCGAGCACATCAGATCCTGATTCTGAGTAAGGTGGCCAAGTAATGCGCGAGTTCAATGGACGTCAGGACTGATATAAATACAAAAATAGCAGCGTAATACGCGAGATCAACCGAAGTCTGACCTAAATAAGGAGGCAAAGTAATGCGCGAATTCTTAGTACAGGATTTTTATATAAAGTGGCCAAGTAATGCGCGAGCTCTTCGGACTCTGGCTTAAAATTATGTGGCCAAGTAATGCGCGAGTTCAATGGACGTCAGGACTGATATAAATACAAAAATAGGCGCGTAATACGAGAGTTGAACGCAGTCTGACCTGAAAAGAGTGGCCAAGTAATGATCGAGCTCTTCGGACTATTGCTTAAAATTATGTGGCCAAGTAATTCGCGAGTTCAATGGACGTCAGGACTGATATAAATGCAAAAATAGGCGCGTAATACGCGATTTGAACGAAGTCTGACCTGAATACGGTGGCAAAGTACTGCGCGAGCACTTCGGACTCAGATTTTCAGTAAGGTGGCCAAGTAATGCGCAAGTTCAATGGACGTCAGGACTGATATAAATGCAAAAATAGCCGCGTAATACGCGAGATCAAACGAAATCTGACCTAAATAAGGTGGCAAAGTAATGCGCGAATTCTTAGTACAGAATTTTAATATAAAGTGGCCAAGTAATGCGCGAGGTCTTCGGACTCTGGCTTAAAATTATGTGGCCAAGTAATGCGCGAATTCTTAGGGGTATAAGAATTTTTATAAAGTGGCCAAAAAATAATAATTAACACTTAGGGTCCTTAGACTCTGACCTGAATAAAGCGGCCAAGTAATGCGCGAGCACTTCGTACTCTAATTGTGAGTAAGGTGGCCAAGTAATGCGCGAGCACATCAAACTCTGATTCTGAGTAAGGTGGCCAAGTAATGCGCGAGTTCAATGGACGTCGGGACTGATATATAAGCAGAAACAGCCGCGTAATACGAGAGATCGAACGAAGTCTGACCTAAATAAGGAGGCAAAGTAATGCGCGAATTTTTTAGGACAGGATTTTTCTATAAAGTGGCCAAGTAATGCGCGAGCTCTTCGGACTCTGGCTTAAAATTATGTGGCCAAGTAATTCGCGAGATCAATGGACGTCAGGACTGATATAAATGCACAAAAAGCCGCGTAATACGCGAGATCAAACAAAGTCTGACCTAAATAAGGTGGCAAAGTAATGCGCGAATTCTTAGTACAGAATTTTAATATAAAGTGGCCAAGTAATGCGCGAGGTCTTCGGACTCTGGCTTAAAATTATGTGGCCAAGTAATGCGCGAGTTCAATGGACGTCAGGACTGATATAAATACAAAAATAGGCGCGTAAAACGAGAGTTGAACGCAGTCTGACCTGAAAAGAGTGGCCAAGTAATGCGCGAGCTCTACGGACTCTGGCTTAAAATTATGTGGCCAAGTAATTCGCGAGATCAATGGACGTCAGGACTGATATAAATGCAAAAATAGGCGCGTAATACGCGAGTTGAACGCAGTCTGACCTGAATAATGCGGCCAAGTAATGCGCAGGCACTTCGGACTCAGATTTTCAGTAAGGTGGCCAAGTAATGCGCGAGTTCAATGGACGTCAGGACTGATATAAATGCAAAAATAGCCGCGTAATACGCGAGATCAAACGAAGTCTGACCTAAATAAGGTGGCAAAGTAATGCGCGAATTCTTAGTACAGAATTTTAATATAAAGTGGCCAAGTAATGCGCGAGCTCTTCGGACTCTGGCTTAAAATTATGTGGCCAAGTAATGCGCGAATTCTTAGGGGTATAAGAATTTTTATAAAGTGGCCAAAAAATAATAATTAACACTTAGGGTCCTTAGACTCTGACCTGAATAAAGCGGCCAAGTAATGCGCGAGCACTTCGTACTCTAATTGTGAGTAAGGTGGCCAAGTAATGCGCGAGCACATCAAACTCTGATTCTGAGTAAGGTGGCCAAGTAATGCGCGAGTTCAATGGACGTCAGGACTGATATAAATGCAAAAACAGCCGCGTAATACGCGAGATCAAACGAAGTCTGACCTAAATAAGGAGGCAAAGTAATGCGCGAATTTTTAGGACAGGATTTTTATATAAAGTGGCCAAGTAATGCGCGAGCTCTTCGGACTCTGGCTTAAAATTATGTGGCCAAGTAATTCGCGAGATCAATGGACGTCAGGACTCATATAAATGCACAAAAAGCCGCGTAATACGCGAGATCAAACAAAGTCTGACCTAAATAAGGTGGCAAAGTAATGCGCGAGCTCTTAGGACACGGATTTTCTCTAAGGTGGCCAAGTAATGCGCGAGCACATCGAATCCTGATTCTGAGTAAGGTGGCCAAGTAATGCGCGAGCACATCAGATCCTGATTCTGAGTAAGGTGGCCAAGTAATGCGCGAGTTCAATGGACGTCAGGACTGATATAAATACAAAAATAGCAGCGTAATACGCGAGATCAACCGAAGTCTGACCTAAATAAGGAGGCAAAGTAATGCGCGAATTCTTAGTACAGGATTTTTATATAAAGTGGCCAAGTAATGCGCGAGCTCTTCGGACTCTGGCTTAAAATTATGTGGCCAAGTAATGCGCGAGTTCAATGGACGTCAGGACTGATATAAATACAAAAATAGGCGCGTAATACGAGAGTTGAACGCAGTCTGACCTGAAAAGAGTGGCCAAGTAATGCGCGAGCTCTTCGGACTCTGGCTTAAAATTATGTGGCCAAGTAATTCGCGAGATCAATGGACGTCAGGACTGATATAAATGCACAAAAAGCCGCGTAATACGCGAGATCAAACGAAGTCTGACCTAAATAAGGAGGCAAAGTAATGCGCGAATTCTTAGGACAGGATTTTTATATAAAGTGGCCAAGTAATGCGCGAGCTCTTCGGACTCTGGCTTAAAATTATGTGGCAAAGTAATGCGCGAGTTCAATGGACGTCAGGACTGATATAAATACAAAAATAGGCGCGTAATACGCGAGTTGAACGCAGTCTGACCTGAAAAGTGTGGCCCAAGTAATGCACAAGCTCTCCGGACTCTGGCTTAAAATTATGTGGCCAAGTAATTCGCGAGTTCAATGGACGCCAGGACTGATATAAATGCAAAAATAGCCGCGTGATACGCGAGGATCAAACGAAATCTGACCTAAATAAGGTGGCAAAGTAATGCGCGAATTCTTAGTACAGAATTTTTTATATAAAGTGGCCAAGTAATGCGCGAGCTCTTCGGACTCTGGCTTAAAATTATGTGGCCAAGTAATGCGCGAATTCTGAGTACAGAATTTTTATATATAAAGTGGCCAAGTAATGCGCGAGTTCAATGGACGTCAGGACTGTTATAAATACAAAAATAGGCGCGTAATACGCGAGTTGAACGCAGTCTGACCTGAAAAGAGTGGCCAAGTAATGCGCGAATTCTTAGGGATATAAGAATTTTTATAAGTGGTCAAAAAATAATAATTAACACTTAGGGTCCTTAGACTCTGACCTGAATAAAGCGGCCAAGTAATGCGCGAGCACTTCGGACTCTGATTTACAGTAAGGTGGCCAAGTAATTCGCGAGTTCAATGGACGTCAGGACTGACATAAATGCAAAAATAGCCGCGTAATACGCGGAATCAAACGACATCTGACCTAAATAAGGTGGCAAAGTAATGCGCGAATTCTTAGTACAGAATTTTAATATAAAGTGGCCAAGTAATGCGCGAGCTCTTCGGACTCTGGCTTAAAATTATGTGGCCAAGTAATGCGCGAGTACAATGGACGTCAGGACTGATATAAATACAAAAATAGGCGCGTAATACGAGAGTTGAACGCAGTCTGACCTGAAAAGAGTGGCCAAGTAATGCGCGAATTCTTAGGGTTATCAGAATTTTTATAAAGTGGCCAAAAAATAATAATTAACAACTTAGGGTCCTTAGACTCTGACCTGAATAACGCGGCCATGTAATGCGCGAGCTCTTCGGACTCCGGCTTAAAATTATGTGGCCAAGTAATGCGCGAGATTCAATGGACGTCAGGACTGATATAAATGCACAAAAAGCCGCGCCTATTTTTGTATTTATATCAGTCCTGACGTCCCCAACTCGCGCATTACTTGGCCACTTTATATATAAAAATTCTGTACTAAGAATTCGCGCATTACTTGGCTACATAATTTTAAGCCAGAGTCCGATAAGCTCGCGCATTACTTGTACTTTATATAAAAACTCTGTACTAAGAATTCGCGCATTACTTTGCCACCTTA
>JAPYXD010000608.1:0-90000 GCA_030998225.1 Diplolepis rosae | reverse complement strand
GTAAAACCCCTTATCCTGCCCAGTGCTCCACGGTAGGTAAGACGAATTCAGACCCAAACAAGACGTGAAACCCCTTGTTCTGTCCAAAGAGCGCCTCCAGAAGTCAATCAGAACTCGGTCTAAGACGTAAAACCTCTTAGCCTGCCCTGAGATCACTTCTCAGTTGCTTACGGCTCGCTTGCGAGCCGCCGAACTCCGCTTTCTCAGTCCAGCATCTCCTTTTTATCTCATCCAGCTCATCTCCCACCATGGACCATGTATCCTAAGTGGGGATGCTGCGCCTGCGTGTTCTCGTTACGCCAGATGCTGGACTTCCTATCTCGCAACTGTAAAGTGGTGAGTACGGTTGCCACTCTACAGGGGCTACAATTGATCGCTTACAATATATATATATATATATATTTTTAAACAACGTATCAATTGTAATTTAAACTTCACAGTTTATAGATCCTAAGAATATTATAAATTTATATAAATTATGTATATATTAGGGCACAAAAGTTTGAATGCGTCTAATGTACGATATCTTTACAATGTTATTGCGACACTATATCGTATGTGTGACATGTACGTGACTATATCGTACTTCAAATGTTAAAAAATAAATACGTGCAATAATTCCAACTTATTTTACAATAAATATTATTTGAGAACTTCTTATATTGAATATACTTTCTCTTTTAAACGAAAATTTTTTTATACAAATAACATGCCTTTTTTTAAAAAAAGCACAACATTTATAACTTTAAGAAACTAAAATTTTCAATAATACTATAAACAAATAAAATATATACGTAAAAATTTTTCTTTTCTCATTAGGGTGATAGCACTACTATAAATTGTATTAATAATAATATCTCAATAATTATATATATATATATAAATATATATATAAAATTATGTATAAATAATTATATATTTTTACGTGATAGCAACTTATGTTCATGAAAATTTACAAATTAATACTGACGATATAATTATTTAACATTCGAAAAAAAATCATAGCCCTTATTTGATTATTACAAGCCATTGGAATCAATGAAATATAAATTAAATATATTTTATATATATGTGTGTGCATTTAAATTACGAAAGGCCACTCCGGTTACTCCCAATTGCCACAGATTGAAAAATACAAAACCGATTGTCAACAATTAAAAATTACCATTCCGATTGCCTCCGATTCAAACCAATTTACTTTTCAAACCTGACTCCGATTTAGCAAGATTGAATCCGATTGAACAATGCTATCCCAATTGCCACCCATTCAGACCGATTCACCTTTTAATTGGTCTGAATAGGATCCAATTATTTTCTTCTACAAGGGAGTGACACTGCAAAGTTCGGTACTTTTCCTGGTCGGGCCAATCTCAATTCCGGACAATTTCCGTTTTTGGGACTTGTTTTTGTTCCTGGAGTGTCACTCGGCATGCCGCATAGTTATAATTGAGGTTAGGAAAGGCTCGTCACATAATACCCAATAATCTCTATAACACGTGCAAAACACAGATTACCTGGAAATCCGTGTAATATAATTAACTCACCTGATCTATTTATCGCTAATAACTTATAAACAACACAGCCAATAGTATATTACATTAAGGGGGACGAAACAGCGGATGCAACTCGTATGACTGCAGCCATCGCTTCGCTCAGGCAGCAAACTTCACGCTCGTTGTAATCAGTGTGTTTTGTTTCGAGTAATGATGCTTTTATACCTCTCTGGCTGCGGACCGAGAAATTCATTTAGAGTACTTTATTGGCCCATTCCTCTGATCGACAATCAGGATTCAACAGAATGAATTAATCAACTTCTGTAGATGAATTTGCTAGCCCGCTACCGGAGAGGTATAAAACTACCTTAATGCATATTATTTTTCATAGCAAATTTTTTGAGAATTTTATTTGATGTAACTGCGTAGCGCGGGTTGAAACTGCAATTTGTAACCCTACCTTTAAAGTTTTAACCCTAGGGTTGGAAATCGCAGTATCAAACTTCTTGCCTTTCACTTTGAATTAAAGAAAAAGAAGCGTTGACATCAATCGATGTCAAAACTATCGAGAGCTTACATCGATGTTTGAGTAAGATACATCGACAAGGTGACATCGATGTCTAACATCGATACATCGAAACCAAAACATCGATGTTTCCGATATTTCGATTTCGATGTCCCATCCCTACTGTAAACCCAGGGTTCTTGTATTAGGACTATCCCTATCCGTATTATAGCCATGCGTCTTTAATACCGTCGAGGCGCCTTTGCTATGATGCAAATTTATTTGTGTGAATATTGTAATAAGTTTGAAATGAAACTAAATTAGAGCTTAGAACGATATTATTAGATAATATTGTATTAACTAATGTTTGAATAAAATTGTCTATATGTTGCGTGCTGTGACCTTTTCTTATTAATATAATAAACTTTAATATTGATATTATGTACAAACTTGAATGTAATATTGACCATTGATGTATGTAACCAAATTATTCAAGAGAAAATGTGAATCGACTGGAGAGAATCTACATAGAGGAAAAATCAAAATACTGTAAAAGAAAACGAAGAAGTGAACACAGAAGATAGTATTCAGAATCGCCAAGTAAAAAATCAATATCTCCACCCTCACCGCAACTGGAGATACACAACAGAGAATGCATCGCGGGATGTCATCGCTCCCCAATTTTACGAGGGCCATTCAGAAGCAACAAGTAGACTTCAGGAATGGTAGTAATTGGTAATAAACCGAAATGAAAATTCTTATACATACTGAAGCCAATTCAATAAATCGTGTCATATACACGGATTGACAGCATGTCTACTTAGAGAAAAAAGAACTAAACTGCCAAGAAATTAAATTTATTGAAATTAGAAAATATCAAAGGGGGCTAAGTTCAAGAAAAACAAAATCGTAAAATAGAGTGAAATGACCAACCTCCAGGATATTTTAACAGGCCGATTCCAAGGAGCACCGCCCACTTCTTCTTCAGTTTCAATTTGACTTCTGACCCAGAAGGTCCGACACCTTGTCAAGGTTCTTTGAAGTTGTTCCCCGGATACCGGTTCGAGTACGCGAGTTCACTAATTGTAGCAGCAAAGGATTATCAGTGGCTCCAGCTCTCGATTCCAGTCGGTTCCGTAGTAAGCAAGGTTAGTTACATTCTTGTTTAAGAATTTTCACCTTGTATTAATAAAGAATATTCATTGACATTTCTCCCCTTTTTATTGTTGGTTATTTTTTCTTTTTTTTTTGGTGAGGAGGAAAAATGGCGAAATCTTTTATAGACGTTGTACAGGACTCTCCTAGGACGGGTCTAGGCATACCTGTTAAAACCAAAAAACCTCCTCTCTCTCGAACCAATATCGTTCAGATTTCTTTACCGATCAAAAACGAGGAAAGTTCAAATATAAATTAAAATAGGTATGTGACTGAGACGTTACATGTTTTTATAAATATTTATGCATTAATTAGGAAGAATAAATGAAGAGAATTTCTTATCATGTTTAATAAAAAATTTATTAGATACAATTTTTTTACAAAAATAACTAATTTTTTAATGGGGATTATCAAATAATCGTTTTATAGAATAAAAATAATTTCAAGAAAAAGACTGAGACGAAAGCAGTTAAAATTCTGCATTAAACAACTGCGAGTCGAAGGCAAATAGTTGCGCTGGCCACTCCTGCACTACCATTATACATTTACGGTTGCCGCCTTTTATTTTTTGTAAAGCTTTCAGTATTATTAAACTGAGCTGGAATCTGTAGAAGAATAGTTGGTTCCAAACAAAGTGAATGCATCAGTTACGTCCAGAGCTAAGGCGAGGGTAGGTTGGAAAATTTAGGAAAAGGAAGGAAAGTTTGCTGATTAAATCAGAGTGGTAAGTTCTAATTTGTATTTTGTGGGAACGTGGTCATTAGTCAAACCTATGCGTCTCAAGTTGTTTAAAGCAATAAAAAAAATGATTTTTTAATCTAATTATAATTCAATAAGTTTTGAGATGCTTATATGTATGACTTATATTTAAGGTGACTATAATTGATTTTCGAAAAGTAGGACAAAAAGGTTTGAAAAATGAGGACAAAGTAGGAGAAAAATTTATTCAAAAAGGACAAAGTAGGACAGAAAAGTTTGAATAAGGTGACAAAGTAGGACAGAAAAGTTTGAAAAAGAGGACAAAGTAGAACAGAAAAGTGACTATTTTATTAAATGTTATCAACGCTTAACATTTTTTTTTTGAACCCTGATGTATTTTAATTAATAATCTATTGAGTTGAAACATTATTTTTGAGTTGTTAAGGCTTGCCAATTGACGAAGAAGTGGTTAGATGGCATTGAATGATAAATTTTGTACACAAAAAGATCCAAAAGTTAATTAAAAAATAAAAATTTATCATTTGAAAAATCCGGACAGAACCCGGACAAAGCCAAAAATCTTGTTGGACAAGTCAGACAAGCCCTAAAATGAGGACATGTCTGGGGAAATCCGGACGGATGGTCACCCTACTTATACTATTTCTCGGGGTGATAAGGCAATTTTTAGAGTTTTTATGCATCTATAATAGGTTTTGAGATGCCTATCTATACAACTCACACATTTAAATGTGTGGGTCTTCAAGTTAATATAGCAGGTTCCGAGATTCCTATATACATATACAACTCACGCATTAAAGTGTGTGCGTCTTCAAGTTAATATAACAGGTTTTGAGATGCCTATGTATATAACTTACGCGTTTAATTGCGTACGGCTTACGATAATATACTATGTTTTAAGATGCCTATGTATACAATTCACGCACTACAAATGAGCGTTATTGTTAATCTAATAAGTTTTGAGATGTTTATCTATATAACTTACGCTATTTCTCTGCTTGAGAAGGCAAGAGAAAGTTTTTTCGTATAGTTCTCCTTTCTGGTAGCTGGATATAACGATTTTGTTAGATTGAAAGAAGAAGTTCGCGAAGCTTGTTTCTAGCACTGAGGTCTAGATTTTAGTTTTCTTGGTTAACTTACGACGTCACTTCGCGACAGATGAGCGGAAAACTCGGAATGCCATGTTGTGTATCGGAAACATATATCCTCCCCCACTCTACAGTCGGTTTGGGAAGGGCCTTGGCCACCGCATCTCTTGTGAAAGGGAGTCAGTTCTTTTAGTACCTTTGACCACGTTAGGTCTATTATATAATAAAGAAATCCTGCAGTATATTTCAGGCATACTATAGAAATATTAGGAATTGATATATATTTCCTCTACCCCGTTACAAATTGGCGATCCTGCCAGGATAGGAGTAAACGGTCTCGACTCTACGGAGTGATTTATTGATCAAACTATCCTATCTTTGGATAAAAACTTGGACAACGGAAATCACTACGGTGGTTAATCAAGGACTCCGGACTATTACTACCTATAGCCCGTAAACGGAATAATTGGGTGCGTTATTATAACGGTAAAAACCTAGAGCTTGTCAAACAGGACAGTAAGACTCAGAAAAAGACGTGCCCAGCATCAGTAAGCAGCAGAACAACAATTCTCCAAGCAGCAGTAAGCAGCGGAACAACCTTTCAAGCAGCATTAAGCAGCAGAAATTTCCAAGTAAGCAGTGAATTTAGAAAATAAGATAGACAATTTGTGCAGTTACTCAAATTGAGTAACTTTAGGCGTTGGTATACTTCGCGTGCTCGCAAGCTCTGCCACCGATAATAAAAGTCAACGAAGTACTCTGAATTAACCTTGAGGCATTGTTGTAGCAAGATCCCGCAAGTGAAGAGTTTAAAAATAAAAAATTAGATCAAAATTAAACATTATTACGCGTTCGCGACGCACACACCTGACACTCGCAGTTAAGATCAAACCTGGCGTTCTACGCTTATAGGGAAAATTTAAGTACACAATACCACACACAAACAGACAGTTCTACGGATTCTGACAGCTCGTCTACTAATATGCCGCTCGAGATCCCTGTAGAAGAATCATCAAAAATGAATCAGGATACTTTGTCCCTTATCCTGAGTAAGTTACAGCTAATTGAGGATAAGCAAAGCAGGATTGAAACCGGTATGTCAACTCTAAATGCAGAAAATCTGAAGTGAGCGGACGAAATTAGAAATCTCGCTCAGATCAACAATGCATTGGTCACGGAGGATGAGTCCAATGAACTCTTGCATCATCAGGAGTCGTCAGACGAGGAAACGACACCGTCACTGCCGTCCAAAACCATTCTAACAGCGAGTGGTCCGGCTAGACCAAGAGGGAACGGTATGCAACCACTGAATTCCTTCAACTCGACAACACCCAGCGCATCAGGCGCACACTCAAGTCCATCTCTAACACCTGCACATGCCTTTCCGAGAAATATTCTACAAGCGGTGTCTCCGAGGGAAAACGAACCGCTTTCCCATGCTACAGAACTTATACGCACTGTAGAGGTTCTCAAGGGCCAAGATGACGTTGGGTTACATGACTTCATCAATACCGTGAAGCGTGCTAAGATCCGATGCTCTCAACCTGGTTTACTATTAGACTATATCTTAACAGAAAAGATAGTTGGAAATGCCAAAAGAGCAATCCGACACTGTCCTATTAGTAGTTACGATGACCCCTATAACGCGTTAAAGACGAATTTAGGCACTACAACGACGCTGGAAACGTGTCGAAGCAAACTTGAGTCAATCCGGCAAAATCAAGACTCAGTTCAATTCTACAATCAAAAATTTAGGAGCGCGTATAATGAATTGATTTCTACAATTCAATCAGAATATTCATCTGGAATAGAGAGGAAATTAGCTCTTCAGATGGAGGAAAAATCGGCTACACAAAGGTACGTAATGAATTTGCGAGATGAGATAAGTCATCAAGTGCGACCCTTAAAACCTAGAACACTGAACCAAGCTCTACAGGAGGCACTGGAAGCAGAGGTATGGTGTAAGGAACGTCTACGTGTGAAAGTCTCTACGACCCACCGGCCATCACCAAGTAGTCTAAGACCGCCCACGGGCAACAGACCTGCGACTGTGACCCGAATTCCACAGTTACAAATGCGGAACCAACCCTATGATTCTGCGAACCACGGGCTACCTTTACAACTCAGGACGCAAATGACTTGCAACTTCTGCAAGAAAATAGGTCATTTGGAAAAACAATGCTATCTAAAATCGAAACAACAGGGTTTTCGAAACGTTACAGTCCAGAAAGGACCACCGGAGGTCAGGAACATACAGGAGTTGGAGGTCATACAGGGCCCACTAGAATCCTACGAATTGACACCGGGAGAGCAGGAGGAAATAGACTACTACGAGGAGTCTGCAGAGTTTCAGCAATCAGCGGACGATTGCGCTCCATACACGGAAATCACTCTAATGGACGTACCTACAGACTTTTAGTAGACTCAGGAGCTGCTATTAATCTGATAAAAAGCTCTGAAGTACCCACGGAAAGAAAACCATTTCAGTTGAAAAAGCGTTTTGCTATGGGGAGAGATATTAACTACTCTTATCACGCAGTAAAAATACCATATCTAGGAAAATTGCATTTATTTCACATTATAGACAACGATTTCCCCTTACCCGAGGAAGGTATCATCGAAATGCCATTCCTGAATGCATTCGATAGATATATTATAAGTAAAGACTTTCTTTACATTGATAATAAAAAATTGCCCCTTTATGAAGACGGAACATTTATCTCGGGAAACACAACACAGCTACCCAGTAAGAAGGCTTGAATTGAATAGAATTATATTACATAACTTAGACTGCACACTGTGTCTTCCCAAAAAACGGAAAAAGAAAAAACTGGATAATAACATTTATACAAAAAATCGTAATTTTAATCAAGATTTAAATAAATCACTGAGGAGGGCTCCGATCAGAGCCGAAACGTCTGATTATGTAAAACTCTGAGTTTTTATCAACCTTGGACCCTAAAGCCAATTACCAACATCAACATATATCTTCAATTATTAATTAAGGGTAAATGCAAGTCCAGAATATGAAAGTATATTTGTATATAAAGAAATTTTTTCAGATCATTTATGACAAACCTTAACTTTGAAAAGAAGCTATACCGACCTTACTACTTGGCCGTCCTGAAAAGCCAAAGACTGAAAGACGAACTTTTTGTTGAAAGCCAAAGGCTAAAGAAGAAGCAAAAAAAGAAGAGTCAATCTGGATGAAACGGAAGAGAATACAAGAGAAGGATGAAACAAATAGTTGTTTTTGATGGAGCAGAGTCCCCGTAGCATTTTTCAAGCCATTGCTAAGCTTGCACTGTGTTTTTTTTCATCAAAAAGCAATGGTAAATCAACACACGAATTTGTTTCGAATCCATTGTTTTGAGAATATCAAGACTAGCGTCACTTAAATCACTGTAACTCGTGGACCAAACATCAGAATGTCATGAAATTTTGACAGGTATCTTTTGAAGGCTGGTACTCATGAAAAATCATACAAAACTTTTGTTGGAAACGCCATCTATGTGTCAGTCCCAGGACTTATTGATCCACGTGTTAAGTTTTAATAACTACCCAACTTTATTAGAATTTAATTAAGCTGAAATAAATTACTCATAGATAACAAAATTTACTAAAAATTGATAATAAAATTTTAAATTGACTTATTAAATATGTAAACAAAATTATATATCTGTTATCCCTATTGAAAATTCCTTCCTTCCTTCCTATTTCCTTCCTGAGTAAGGATCCTCTGAAGGATGACTCATGAACACTATCGGGATCAAAGTCCAATGACGCTTGATGCCGTACAGCTTTCTCTCGTCTTTTCAGATATGTTACTTATTATATATGTTGACAAGTCGGTACAATTGTACCAAGGCGTAATTGCACTGACTCATCTTTTTATTTTATAAATTCGATTTTAATCTTATTTCCATAGTTTTATGTAGTAATATAATATGTTAGTGTCTTGATTTTGGAGTTTTGTTTAGGTTATTCTGCAGATCCCCAATACAGTCAGGACTCGTTTATCGGGACGACCCCGAATCGAATGGGTTTCGTTTTTTCTAAACGCTATGTAAGAGCTATGTATCGCTATTAGAACGATATCGGAGATGTAATACAGCGAAACTCTCAAAAATTTCGCTCTTTGGCGGTTTCTAACGTTTATTTTCAAGTTATTTTATACTATTTTTATTGCCTAATTTGGCTAATATTTACTACTCGAGATTTCGAAAAATAAGTGGTGTAAAAATGCGTCTTGTTTAGGCTTTATTAAAAAAAAGATAATTAAATTTCCCTTTATTGGACGCTACGCGACCGCGTAAGCCAACAAACCCCTAGCTATTCACGGAGGACGGGCGACATAGACGGGGAAATTCTTAAAATAATTGATTCACTGATGCTACAATGCAGCGAAACAATTATTAAGTCTATCTCCTAATTTATCAGTGACGATCCTGAGGAAACTCGGAGCAACGTTGAGTTGCAACTTTTTTCCAGGATCTGGGTGGTCCCTCGAACCTACCTTCAGCAAGTGCAGAGACCAAAGTGATTTACGGTAATTTTTCACCGCGCTCGGCACCTCGGTTTTTCTTTTATTCGCGGTTATTAACTCTCCACTTTTCATAAATTTGCTGGAAGGGGGCTCACATGACTGTCCTGATTTGAGATCATCAAAAATGGGGGACCAATGAGAGTAATAGAGAAAAAGTTCATAAAAATAATTATCTTTTTATACATTAATGCTCCTTTTACCATTTTACCCGCTCGAAATTGTGCGCGCTTCCTCATGCGTTACAACAAACCTTTTCCCATATTTTTATCGTTTCTGGTTTACTAGAAAAATGCCCTTTTGCATTTTCATGCAATCAGAGATGAGAGGGAAAGAGAACACACGAGTATGAGAATGGGTAAACAAATTCACCTGTCAACTTCTCGCGACCGGCCTTGACCCGTAGGCTAACGGCAAGACACGAGTATCAATATTTTCGTGGGATTAAATCCCCTCACTGGTTGCGCAATTTCCTAACGGCAATTGATCAAGGAAACGTGCCAAAATTAAATAAAGATTTCCGAATCGATCTGTTTCAGTTTTACGAATTAAATCTTTCATCTTAACGTGATAGCCTGATAAGGTTTATCTTTTAATTATCTTATGAGATCAGGTGTCATTAAATTCAGATTCCCCAAGTTGAGATTTAGTCTAGCATGTGTATATATGAAAAGAAATTAATGAAATAATATAAAATAAAGCAAAGGGAAGAGAGGGCGTAAAATAACGGAAAAATGAAATAATATCTAAAAAAAAAAATCTAAAATATTAGTAAGGATTCCCATCCGAAAAGCCGAGATTTTGCTTGACTTCTGTGATCGACCGAGAGCCGACATACACAGCCTAGTGTCACGCTGTCTGCTGCTACGAAAGAAAATATTTCTGAGAACCTCATTGCCGTATCTATCTCCCATGCACTTCCGGTTCGTGATTCAAGCCCTGATTGATGCGCCTGTGGGTCACGAAACATCGCAATTTTGCCGTGCGACTTCACTCACATTGTTTTCAACCCTTACATATACGACGTCGTGAATCACATCGTAAATAACATTGTAAACGACATCGTATACAACATCGAAAAAGACATCGTAAATGACCCTTATGTATTCATAAGAATTTCCCTGACATCCAAAATGATCAATATTTTGCGAAATTTCATCGATGTGATTAATTTAACGTATCCACTATAATAAGATTTTGAAAATTAAAAAAATTTTGATTCCATAAATTTTGAATTTTGAGATATTTTTAGAATCGTAAGAGATACACAAAAACGAATATAATTCTGAAGTTGCACTAAACGTAGAGGTCCACAGACTACTTAAAAAGTTTTAATTTGAAAAAATCTTTGTTTACAAAAGTTTGTGAAGTTCCATGAAATAAGGCAGTCGTATTAAAATGTGATTTGCGTACGAAAAATATTACATGCATAATTACATTTTTCATGTAAAAAATGTGTCCGGTCGGGCTTAAAGTTTGGCTGATTGGAGTCCTATTCGATGGAACTTCCTACAAAAAAAATATTTTCGTTTTGATAAATATTTGCGAAAATGGGGGGGGGGGGTGCAATTTTCAGACTTTTGATGGGAAGCCTCTTCTTCAAACGAATATAACTTACTTCTTTTTGCATGAAGCAAAATTTTAATTCATATGGTTTCTTTAGTCTTTTTCGTGATCTTTCAACTAGATATAACGATTTTTAAAAAAAATCAAAATTTGACCTCCATTTTCGAAAATCAAAAATAAATTTGACTTTTTCTCAAATTTTTTAAAAATTATCTAGCTAAAAAGTTTAGATTTTTTCCTATGAAATAGCAAAATTTCAGGATGGCGTTTTTTTTTTCGAGCAATTGTGCGATGAATAACTGAATGCTCCGCCGGAGCTGAGGCCGCGCGACCGTTCGCTACCGTCTTCACGCCAGGGAACCCGTAGAACACCCTGAAGCAAATTTTTGATATTACATAATATGATACGCGGTTAGTGTTACTGCTCTCTGCAAAATACATGTGGGATGTTTAGAAACCTAACCTCGAAATTTAAATATATGGTATTTCACCCATGACTATTTTCGTCACTTTCGTTTATCACCACTATTTTCGTTTCCCATAAGAGAAAATACTTTCACTCAGGATAATATCCCAGCATACGAGTTGGGTACATTATTTCCAGATTTTATCTGAGAAGAGTTTCTTGAAACAGGTGGGAAAAAAGGAAACCGCAGAAGAGGCCCGCGAAATTACCTTTCAAGGCGAAAAAACTCGCCAAGAAACACTGTAACGACAGTCTCACTAACGAGGGAAGACGCCAGCGAAGGTGTCGCACAAATGCCCAACGTGATCTTATTTGCAGGGCGCCAGGTACTGATCTGTAGTACCGAATCAAATTAATTTTTCCAACTTTAACTTTATTTCCAACAATTCCGATCTCTAATCAATTCTTAATAAATTATAATACTTAATAATATTCTAGTATTCCCGCTTAGGTCGGTAGAGGGGAACGTGGGGGCGAACACTTGGGTAGGTCGAACACAAACAATAGAAATTTTGAAATGAATTATACACTTGTAGAATTGATATTGATAAAATAATATAAACCTAATTTATTAATAAAATATTCATCTGAATAACATCAATTGCTTCTTACAGCAATTACGCATCACAACATTTAAACTTGTTTATATTTGAAAGTTTAGAAACTACTATCACGACTATATTTAACCTTCTTTGACATAACTATGCTATGTTACTAATATACGATATAAGTTGACAAGCTCAAATTCTCTCCACTAAATGGCAAATTCCTAAATGCTTAAAACTAATTTCCTCTAATTTTATATTTACTCAATTTTATATTCACTCAAATTTTCCAAAATATTATTTAAAGATATAGCATTAACAATTTAAAACTCTTATTCATTTACTGAAACTTATTTCCGACCGCGTCCTTGTCTTCAATCACAAGGTTACAAGAAACTACAACATTTACATTTAAACTCAAATCTCAAGTATCTACTCTAAACTACCTTTACTCCATACTTTTAATATACTGGATTTCTTATTTATACTCTTAGTCTCTACTCTAACTCAAATCTCAATTATTTACTCTAAACTACCTTTACTCTATAATTTTAATACTACAATTTACTGGATAGAATTCCCTAAAGCTAACTTATAACATGGCCGCCCTTAGGGTGCTTTTAGTTTTGTCGAGAGAGAGGACGTGATCGGGCTCCTACCTGAGCTCCAGACACTCCGCTGAGAGTTCGATTGTCTACTCTGCCTTGGCTGATTTCCTTTAGATAGCAGTAACACGGCACCAACTCCTCTCCTTCCTCGCAAAAAGGCACTCAAATTCTTTTAAAACTTAATTGCCGTTGACAGCTTGCTGCCCGAACGAGTTCTGCCGTTCCGCTGTTCCTTCTCCTCCCACTCCTTCTTCATTCCGCCGACAGGTGGCGTCCGTGTCGCTGCAGACGAGCACTTTGTCCAAGAGATAGCGTACCCACGCGGCTACTTTGGGAACTAGCCTAGCAGCTGTCAGTGTTGACAGTATGTCTGCCGCCAAGTTCCAATTCGATTGAATTGTCGATCGATATTCCTCTAACGTGTGATCGCGTACTCCACTCTAGGTGGTGTGGTTATAACTCTCGATTCCGTGCCGGCAGTGACAGTGGTGAATAAGTGTAAATACAGTTCTGATGTGTCGTGTTATGTAGGTTGTGTTTACATAACCTCCTTAGAGAGACCAACTGTCCTCTAGGGAATTGTCGTCGTCGACTGGAACCAGGACAAACGTCGAATCGCCGTCCTCAACCCTTTTGATGCTGTAGACATCTAGTGAAACTACTATAAGGTCTGTACATTTTATTCCTTGCTTCTAATACTCTTACCTAATATTTTCTATTTCTACCCTACTAACTTTTCTATTCTATATTAAGTACATTTATCAGTGCATTTATATATAGTATCTTAAGCTAAATAAACATTATATAATAACTAGTCGGTGAGTCCCTTCCGGCCAGCATGCTGTTCAATTTTATTTAATTATTGTTTATTTCTTTACAGGATCAGGAGGGAGCTGGGATCACGGCGTGATCGTCACGTCACAACACAATTCTACGAAATAAGCTATATATGAAAAGACAGAAGGTTCCAAAAAACTAAATCCATCAAACTCATGTTCAAATTAATTCACCCAGATAAACAGAAACATCACGAAGCAACGAAAGAACTGAAGACAAATGGAGGAAGAAACAAATCCTATCACGTGATTTTGATGTTACTTGATGAAAATTCATATATTGAAATGTTGAGGTTAGTTTTCTAAACATGCCACATATATTTCACAGAGAGCAGTTAGACTAACCGCGTATCATATTATGTAATATCAAAAATTAGCTTGAGGGTGTTCTACGGGTTCCCTGGCGTGAAAACGGTAGCGAACGGTCGCGGGCTCAGCTCCGGCGGAGCATTCAGTTATTCATCGCACAATTGCTCGAAAAAAAAAAACGCCATCCTGAAATTTTGCTATTTTATAGGAAAAAATCTAAACTTTTTAGCTGGATGATTTTAAAATTTTTTTTTAAAAGGGCCCCAAATTTGAGAAAAAGACAAATTTATTTTTGATTTTCGAAAATGGAGGTCAAATTTTGATTCATATCAAAAATGGTTTTAATTAGTTGAAAGATCACGAAAAAGACTGAAGAAAACATATGAATGTTTAATGTCTGCATTCAGAGGTGCAATCCCTCCTTTAGTTAGGTATATATTGTATCAAGCCACACTCATTTGACTTGGCCTCTGCGTCTCCTCCTGTCAGTGTTCCTAGATCGTGGAACTTAGTGGCCCACCACCACTGACCCGTGTGGAACCTCACGCAAGCGAACACGGCGTGTCGGTGTGCAGTGTTCGCAGAACGTGGACGCAAACGGCCCCCACCACTGAACTGTGTGGATCCTCACACAACCAAACGTGGCGTGTCGGTGTGTCCTCACTCTCTAGTTTCAATTTAATGCTGGCGGCTGTTGAACTAAGATCGAGAATTATGTTTCTCTCGACTTCGTGTGAAAGAGGCGCGAAGCAGACGACAAATTCGAAATGATAAAATATATTGTTTAAGATATTAGCTTTTTTTTATATTTTGATAAATACTTACCTAAAATGAATATCTGAAAGATTTTTTCGAATTTTAAGATGATTTAGACACGTGAGAAATAATTTTTTAGTAAAATTTATGGTTCAATAAGTGTTTAAAGTCTCAAAACAAAATATCGATTTATATATTTTTTAGCCTTGTGAATAAATTATTTGAAATTGAAAAATAATATGGACGATAATTCATATCAAGATAACATAAATCATGAGATTCAAATTTAAAAAATAAAAGGTTCGAATAAAATACTTTGGAAATTTTTTTTGAATGTAAATATGCACCTTTTTTTATAATATGTAGCATCTTTTCATATGACTAATTGACTATACAAGTGTGAAAAAAGAATTCTATTATTAAAATTATCTAAATTATATCTCATTTTGCACCCAAAATTAACATTTTTCTTTCAAATTGAGCTCATTAGATGCAGAATTTTATTAACTTCCATTACATTATTGGGAATTTTTTTTTAGTTGTTATTATCAAAATCAATTCACTTCTAATATAAATAAAACAACAGGTGAAATAAGAATTTTTTAATTGTTTTCATAAAAATTAAGCCACTTGAACAAAAGCTGAAACAACAAATGGTAAACATTTAATTACCGATGTATAATTATAATGGTATATTACGTGCCTAGGCGCACAATGAGGGTTATTGCGTGACGAGCATCGTCGCTCGTCACGCAATAACCCTCATTGTGTGCATTGGCACGTATTCTATTTTATGTGACTTCGGTGCGGATACGAGTTTTTATGCGTACACTCGAATCTAATCTAGTATTGTAGTTTTTTGCGGCGCTAGTCATTACATTTGATATGTCACGGCCAGCCCTGTCTGACGAAGGCCTTTTTCAATTTTAAAAAAGTCGTCTCTTAGTGATGCCACTTGGAACTAATCGGCTAGCGGCGCCACCTCCGTCCTCTCATATGAAAGTATTGTTTTATGTGGAGAAAATTAATAAACAATTAAAGTTTTATGATTTTTGAAGAACTAAGATAATCAATTTAATGAAATAACATTTGTAAATACTAATCAGTACTCGAAACATAAAATAGTTATAACACTAGAAAATTAATCGCAAAAGTACAAGAAATAAATTGTCTTGCATATAGGATCCTTATATCACGAATAATTAGAGTAAAATTATTTCTTTATTAATATTTCTTTACCAATATCGATAATAATGGAAATATTAGCAATATATTTATTTATTGCTTTTCTTCATTAATTGCCTTACTTTATGTTGATAATACGAAATATTATGCATTGCATTATGAGTAACAAGACCTTATCATTTGATTTAATATAGTTGCTTTAATAAAGTATAAGTATTAATTAATGGATTGAATTAATATATATACCCGTGTAGAAATTTTGATAGGGGTCTAGTGGGGCCCCGACGAGTTTGCCCCATCTCTAGTCGGGATCTAGCGTGGAAAACTAGTCGGGGTCCCATCGGTAACGTAACGCTTTTGTCGAGGTGGGCCCTACTAGACTTTCTAGTAGGGGTTTAGTGAGGTCAGCCCTTACACTTCCCCACCTACAAAAAAGGACACCATTAAGGCCCTAATGGACTTCCGCATTGAATTTAAGAGCATATATTAGCAGAGTCGCGTGACCAATTTTGTTCAAGTATCTCACTGAGAAAATAATAAATAAAAACGATTTTCCACACTGAGAGAAAAAGTACAGGGGAAATTCGAGTTAAGACTCTAATATTTAACATTTTTAACGGCAATGGAGGGATATTCGCTTGGAAGGTTAAGTTTACTGTTTTCACAGTAAAAAATCTGTTTTCAAGCTAGGAAATTTTTTTCTGAATAAATTGACAGTACTTTTTCATTACACGTACACTGAAAAAAAATCTCAGTAAGTTTGACTACTTTTTAACTTACTTTCCATAGTTTACAAAGGCACCAGTGTAATTTTTGAAGTTAAGTGAACCGCAGAACATAGGGGTAAATCAAGTAAGAGCACTATAGTTGAATCGATGAATATTCTCATTAGTACATTTCATAACTGTATTTACTTTCAAGTAGACTCTAACTTACTATTTTTAATTATTGAATCGATTTTCTATAAAATGAAATATTTTTGAAATAAACAGATAAAATTTTTTAATTAAAGAACATTACATAATAAAAAGCTTCATATACATTTTAGAAGTATTAATTTTTATTATTGTACATTAGTGATACTTTATACACGTTATGATTCCTTTAATTTTTGTTTTTAAGAGTAAAATCAACGTATGTTCAGATCTAAAAATTTGAGTTTTTTCAATTTGAAAAATATGATGAAACTTTTGAATCAAGAAAATTATCGCATAACGAAAAAATAACGAAAAACTATTAAAAAAATAGTACACTTATTTACTTATCAATAGTTTGTTTTTCTAACTACACTTATATAGTAACTTCTACCGCTTATGTTAATTATGAAAGCTTCAATTGATTTTACTATTCACCCCATGTTAATTGAACTACATGTTTCGTTATTGTTATTACCTCGGCACAATAAGATACACACACATACACATACGTGCTCGCATATGATTATTATAATTACATGCGAATTCGAGTTAAAATTATGAAAAAGTTTTCTTAAATGATGTTGCTTCCTCTTAAGTATTGATTTTATCCAAGACTGTGTTCAGAAAATCTCCATTTTTATCAGATAAGATCAAATCTTAATGAGAATAAAGAATAAAGGTTATGTTGTATCTAATGGACCTAACCTTAACCACAAATATTACAAATAGGGAATCTCTAGTCGGGGCCCCGCCAGATACAAATAGATTTTCCATACCTAAGCGAAACAAGGAATTCCTCACTAGAACCTGACAGGGCCCCTATCAGTTTTTTCTGGACCAAAAATACTAATCGGGTGCTAACAGGGCCCCTACCAGTTTTTTCTAGATGAGGAAATTCTAGTCCGGGCCCCACTAGAACCCAACTTGAAATAAGGAAAGATAGGGCAATTTCTACACGGGTAATTAATTCAAGCAATCAATTATTAATGATTTAATAAAAAATTGAATTAATAAATTAATTGAAAAAATAAAAATTGTCTATTATTATATTATTATGGAACATTAATCATATTCAAATTATTTTAATTAACTAATATGAACTATTATTGAACGTTAAGTTGACAAATAATTAAAATATTTAGTCAGTTGAAATCCATAAAGAATCTTGCACTGGAATAATTGCGCCATGGAGAGAAAAAGTCGAACGATAACTTTTTTTTTCATATTTGCAAAAAATTGTTATAGCACCTATTGAAAGGTTATTCCATTAAATCAAAGAAACTTTAATATTTCATGCGGAAATTGTCAATATTCTGATCCATTTTTAAAATTACAGTATGCATGAAAAATATACAATCAAACTAATAAATAAATCACTCAATAGCATTTTTCAAAAACTTTGAATGTATTTTTTATCTGCGACTATTTTGATCTATTCTACCATTTCCTAAATTATAATTTTTTTAAGTATATTTTAGACATAAACATGTCGTAACTGGACATTAAGTTCATTACATGAACTTGCTACATCCCTGAAGTATTTATTATTTTGCGAGAAAATGAATTGGTAAAAATGTCATATTTTCACAAATAAAAAAATTCAAAATAATGAAGAATCTAAGTCACACGCAGTATAAATATATGCTTGTATTTTGTTATGAATATATGTAAATATGCACTAAAAACACTACACTTCATTAATAATAAAAACAATTATTAGAATTTAGGAAATGTTTCCATTTTTCCACTAATTGTTTAAATTTGTTTATAAACACCATGCAAAACAATACTTTCATATGAGAGGGCGGAGGTGGCGCCACCTTACGGATTAGTTTCCACCTGTCATCACTAAGAGACCGAAATTTAGCTCGTCGTCGGATAGGGCTGGTCACGACTAGTCCCGGCCATTTTGATTTTATCGATCTTGTGTAGTAGTAGCTTGTTGAAATAGGGCATGCGCAGTTCAAATGTACAAGGCTTTGTCAGTAGGGTTTCTAACGCTGTACGAAGAAGAAGAAGAATAAGAAGAAGATTCTGCTCCGCTGTAAGACTATATGCGCATGCGCAGTTCAATTTTTACATTATATTCCTCTGTAACGGAATACACAACATTCCGTTACTCTCAGCTGTAACGGAAAAACGAGTTTCCGCACCGGAGGCACATAATAGTAGATTGTGTACCAAGGGCGGCATGGTGGCGATTGTGACGAGTGCGAAGTGTACCCGCCCGAGCGTAGCGAGGGTGGTATTCACACGAGTCACATCGCTACCATGTCGCTCGAGGTACACACGACGTTTTGTGTCCAAATTGGTTATTGGTCAGTAACAAACCCAAATGTGCTTCTTGAGACACGGTTGCATCCGTAATAAGTGACTGTTTGGTGCCGTTTTCATGCCGGAGGTGTGATTGGGCCGTATTTTTTTGTGGATGAAAACGACCTTCTTGTTACCGTCAATGGAGAGCGCTATCGGGCTATGTTGGAAGATTATTTGTGGCTAGAATTGGATGAACTTGACATCAACGACATGTGGTTTCAACAAGACGGTGCCACTAGCCACACAGCACGCGTCACAAACGATTTATTGAAAGGCAAATTCGATGAACGTGTTATCTGGAGAAATGGTTTGGTCGAATGTCCGCCTCGTTCAAGCGATCTAACGCCATTGGATTTCTTTTTATGGGGCCATATCAAGTCACTGGTCTATGCCAACAAGCCGGCAACTTTAGACGACCTCAAAGACGACATCCAACACGAAATTGCCAACGTTCCGGTCAAAATGTGTGCCAGAGTGGTGGAAAATTGGGTCCAAAGAATCGACCGCTGTAAACGGGCTCGTGGTGGTCATATGACCGATATCGAATTTCATTCATAAAATGTAATGCTTGCACTACACCCACAATAAATTTGAACTCAATATCTCAAATATTTCTGTGTTTTATTCATAGATAAAATTGTTATGTCCCTATTGGAAAACCCTTTATTAGGAGCTGGCTTTAAAGTCAATTAAATCAGCGATTATTTCATCTATTTTTTTAACATCAGCTTCTTCAATCAAAAACACCTTAATTTCAGAACCGAAAGATTTCATTGTATTTACTACATCTGATGCACATGTTACATCATTTCCTTGAGCGACGTAGCGATCATTCAAATTTTTTACTGTGCCTCCTATTCCGTCCGCAATGTAGTCAAAGTGTGAATGCCAAATAATAATAAATATATTTAGAAGCTTACAATGATAGTTGAATAAGAAGAAATTTGTGCCATTTCTATATTGAGTATTGGGTCCATCACTTTGAACATGTAGTGCATTGAACTCTGGCACATGAGCTTTGATTAAGTTTAGAATAGACAGAAGATGAGCCGAAATAAATAAAGCGTCATGTCTATTACAATCGAATACAGTGAAGAACGAAATGCAAGAGATTTCATTGGAGTTTTTCATTTTTTAATAAAAGGCTCCAGTATGTAATGTAATTTGTTGCTTTGATGCCCCGAAATGGCAACTCTAAATAGCGTTTGTATATTTTCCCATATAATTTTGAGAAAAATCAATAACCATGAAAACTCCAATTTCTTTCAGACTTAATTTAACGTTCTCAATAGCATGAAACTGGTGTCCAGTATCGTAAACGTGACTAAGATAACGCGGAATCTGCAAATTAATCTCATTGACTAGTTCACTTAACATACAATCAATTCTCACTTTACTCGTAATTTTCACATGATACGCCAAACCTTTCGCACCTAATATATGGACATTTCTAGTGACCCACTGATAATAAAATGTAGGAATATTATTTATCTTCAACTCTACAAAATGATTTTTACATTCTATACATTCTCCATACAAACAAAGTCTATTCTTGTTATCGCACCTTAGCGAAGTTATAAATTTTTCTGATGACTTACTTTGCAGCAGTTTATGGAAATACAATTTCTCGATTAAGAATTTCATGTTTGAGTGGGGCTTACAAAGGCAAGTGTCGAGGTCGGTAATTTTTCTATGCACAATCCAAAAGGGTTCCAAACGATAAAATTGCGATCTAGAAATATTCAATATATTATGTGGCTTGAATTTTGGGAATAGATTGTCAATAGTGTTGCACAGAAATCATTTTCTCTTTTTTATCTTATTTTTAGTAGTGAAATATTTTTTGTTAGAATAAATACTAGAATTTTCATCTTGTTCTAAAAATAATCTTATCGCTCTTCCTTTTTTGATACGTAGTCCCCTATTCCTTATACACTCACTAATGATAATTGATTTTGATTTGATGTAATTTTTTTGTAAATAAGAACTTATTATGTGTGACATTAAACGCATAAGCTTATTTTTTTCAGCGTTTCTCCTGATAATGCTTGAGCAAACAAAGATTTTTCTCGATTATTTTTAAGAGTCTTTCTTTTGTCAAATAGTTGCTTTTGTATAGCGGCGGCTTGCAATAGTTTCTTACGTAATGCACTTCACCCTTTGCGTTCGATGTCCTTAACGCTATCGAGCAATTCGTCACGACCACGCGGATTTGTTTTTTTCTGAAGACGGTAGTATTTTCTTTTTCATTTATCTATGAGTCTATCTTTCTTTTTTATCGTTCGTTCAGAGCTTTTCATTTCCCTTCGTAATCTTGCTTCTCTTGCTCTACATTTTAGGACAGACTGTCTTAAGCGTTCCAGCTTTGAGGGTACCGCACTCTTACCTGATGAAACTTCAATTGTCGCAGATGTTATAGGAATTCTTTTTGACCTTGACGTAGCTATGTCAACACTGGTACCAGCTCCATGTAGATCGTAATGATAATCGGTACCGTACACTTCATTCGATGTTGGCTGTTCTAAGTTGTCCTCAAATTCTTTATTAGTATATTAAACTACAACACTACGACCTTGAACCTTTTTCACAGTAGTTTTCCGCGACTCAAAAATCGCTTGTTGATTAGAATCAGATCTTAGTCTGAGTGAATATTTATTGTCATTGTCTGTAGTGTTAATTATTTCACTTTCATCTTGTCTAAAAATACGAAAATACGGATTTATTCAATTTTCAAAATAAAAATTTGTTAATTCGCTCAAGGACAAACACTCACGTATTGACAGTTTTACTCGTATGTTTAATTTTATTTTGCTCATTGAGCTTCTTCAGTCTCTTCAGCTTGCTTTACATTTTTCTCGAACTTTTGCTGTTCTTTCTCGTTTATTGTTAACATATATCTTATCTAGCATATATGCTTCTCGATCTTAAAGAATAATTAAATTCAAAAACATTCTATTTATTTCTTGGCATTGTGATTTTTGATTGGTTTAATTTTAAAAAAGTGCAAAATATATAATACTTACCCATATTAAGAACAGAACGTTTGCTATTTTTGAAAATGGATTCTTCTAATTAAATTTAATTTTCCCTTACATGATAAATACAATCACAAATAAAATTAAAATGAAACATTATGCATTATAATATTCGAATGAAAATATTTATTAGCTTAATAAACTATACCGAACAATGATGGAAATGAAAATAATCGTGCAATAGATCGTGCAATAAAAAGTTGAAAAACTCTATATCACCCTCAAAAGTGATCATGAGTACAACATAAACCGCGCATCTCAACGTGAAATTTTTTGCCTTTTCAAAATCTATAGTCAAAAATAAATTTTCGCTGCACCTAGAAAATTTAACCTTGAAAGACCTAAAACTAGAGTTTATTGAGACAAATGGACATTGAATTCCGATTTAGTGACCCCAAAAACGTGTAAAAACATCAGTCTAATTATACAAAAATCCCGTTTTCACATTTCTTATACTGCGTAATATATCTTGATTTTGAAAAAGTACCCATTTTTGAATCTTCTATGGATAATTTGCCATAAGACTTTTGAGTACTTGTTTTTGGTTGTATTAACTTGAAATTACACGTGTATTCAGACTCATTGGATTTGACTAGATAATGTGCTCTTTGGAAATAGCATTACTTTTTACTAGTTACGCTGTCACATCGAATTATCACACCACAACTTTTTAATATTGCAAGGCACCTCAATTCCGCAAATATATTTGATATTGGTATGATAAAAGGAACAAAAACCACTATTTATAACTTGATTTAATTCATAGCTATTTTTTTAAACGGTCGAAAACAACAAAATTGAAAAGAGTAAAAAATTCAAGGGACGTTATTTCAAAAAATTATTACTCAGAAACTATAATAGGCACATAATCCATTTCAGCACCATTGTATATAGATAGAAGTACTAGAAAGATCAGAAAAAAATTAGACGCGATATATGGAAAGCTAAAAAAGTTAAAAGGCACATAAACGTTGGCAATCTAGCAAAGGAACGCTTAAAAAACGTGATTTTTTTTAAAATTTCGATCTAAAAGTTCTTCTAAACAGTGATAGGCATATTTTAGGCCTGTGGTACACTCTAGACTTGTTGTACTTCGTACAATGAACAAGTAGGAGGCATAATAAAACATGTATGAAGCTTTAAATTCTAAATAGAAGCAAGGGACGGTGACATAAAAGATTGTGGGGATTTGCCCATATACTCTAATTTCCACCTTAGAGACCAAGATTAGTGAATAAAATCCTGATCCTCCCTTACCGCGATATAGTGTTTTCAAAAAACTGAAGGAAATTATCTCGATTTCCTACTTTTTGTCTGACTACATCAGTTGATTTGAAAGAATTTGATACAAGCCTAGTTGCTTGTTCGCAATGTGACAAGTGAGTTAATTAACTAGTTGAAGTACAATCTTGATTAACCCTTGAGAAAATTAGCAAGAATTTAGCTCTACACGTGGGGTTCATAAAGCTTAGTTTTGAGAAAAATCTAACCTGAATGATTAACACTGAATAAAACTAATGCTCAATTTTTCATCTGAAGATTTAAGAATAGACCTACAATATTTTACTATACTTGAACACTGAACTAAATTTGCTCAATGATTAACTTGAGAATTTCAGAATAAACGAATTAAACAAACTAACACTGAACCAACTTAATTGCTCAATGTATCGTTTAAAAATTTCAGAATAAACAAATAACACCGATTAAACCAACTAACACTGGACAAAATTAATGCTCCATGTTTCGTTTTATAATTTCAAAAGTACACAACTCAAATGAGTGAACACTGAAACAGATTTATGCTCAATGCTCAATTGAAGAATTGAGATTAAACCAATAATATAAACTAACACTGAACAAAGTTAATGCTCAATGTTTCGTTTACAATTTCAAAAATACACAACTTCATGACTGCACACTGAACCGAATGAATTGCTCAATGTCCAATTGGAAATTTCGTAATGTCTCACCCAGATGAATGCACGAGGCCATGCACGGAGCAGACGCGTCCTGCAGCCCACCAACGGTGGCGACCGAGAGGACTCTACCAGCAGCAGGGCTGTCGCCGTCAGGATGGCCGTCAAGGGGTCCCTATAGACAGGCTTTTCCCTAGCGATGGGCCTGCCGGGTGCACGCGCTATGAAGGTTTCTCCGCAAAATCTTCAAGCGCGTGAGGACGCGGTGTGGAGCAAAAGCATCAGGGGACCTTAAACAGGTTTCTTGATGCCGCATGAACGGACCCGGAGTGAATGTGGGGGGCCCCTTAATCGGGGTATCGTCCCAAATGCGAATGCGGCGGTCACGCTGAACTTCCCACATGCCCTCCCCCGGTCACATCACAACCACAAGCATGATACTGACACCCACACATACCAGAATAAATGGATTTCTGAGTGAATGGGCTGCGGCCGGCGCCTAGTGGATATTCCCGATAGACTAGCCAAGGGGAGAGTAGTAGCCTCCCAACCGGGGTAGGGCGCGATGTCAGTACCTTACCTCTGTGGAAGTAATATGGGTAAATGTAAGTCCCTCCGGTGTTGAGCCGCGAAGGGCAAAGATCCCGTGAAACCACATGTTAAACTGAGAAAACCGCTCACGTTTCTACTGTCTGGAGCCAATTTCGGGGTTGAAATCATGGACGCTCGGGCGCAGGAATGAAGGATTACCTCCTGGTCAGTATTTCCTTATATCCAACGCTGCGTAGGATGAATCGAACACCGTCTAGCCTAAAGTCCGGGTCAGGTGTCGGGGCCGCCCCGGCAACGTTTGGTCTTACGACACGACGGGATTAATATGAGTTCTGTTGAATTGTTTGTTTGAATACTTCCTTTCAATTTTTTTTATTTTTGTCATGCGCAAGCGCCAAGTCTCCCTATGTGTGAGTGCGCCCTCTATTCTAAGTTTTTTCTTTAGTCTCTCTCATAGCTGTATCGCTGTAACACAGCAGAGATTTTTTGGGGTCAGGCAATAAACGAAAGATATAAGCGTTTATTTTGTCTCTTATTTCTCACGAACCCTGAAAGTTCAACAGGTTATGGGCCCAGTCACCCAGCCTGCGCGATAGTCCGCGAGAAAAGAGAAATTTGGCCTGGATACGAACGAGACAAGATAAGCTCGCCGCGCGCGGGAGTGACTCGCACTCGGCCATCTTGTAAACGCGCATCTGCGATCGGATATTCGTTCGGTTTGCACATTGTGAATAACATTGCACAATGGCAGATGAAAGTTCCGTGCGAAACGTTGCGAAGTTTAACGGAACTAATTTTCAAGGCTGGAAGTTTCAAATGAACGCCTTGTTTATCGCGAACGGTATCAAAGACGTGATCGACGGCACGCGCGCGCGCCCTAACGATCCGAACTCGGCTGACGCGAAAGCCTGGGTAAAAGAAGATGCCAAGGCGATGTTTCTCATTTCATCTGCCATGGATTTTGGACAGCTCGAGTCTTTATTCGTGTGCACATCTTCAAAGGAAATGTGGGACAAGCTCTGTGGACTACATGAGCAGAGATCAGCCACTAGTAAGCTGTTGCTTGCCCAAAAGTTTCATGAGTACCGAATGTCACCAGGAGACACGATGACGCAGCATATCTCCAAGGTGCAGAATATGGCGGCCCAAATGATCGACGTGGGAGAAACCGTCTCCGACACATTGATCATGGCGAAGCTCCTAGGAAGTTTGTCATCAAAGTTCTGCAATTTTCAAACCGCCTGGGACAGTGTTGACCCGACTAGACAGACGATTGAAAATCTACTAGAAAGGCTCCTCCGAGAAGAAGCGCAGCTCGATAATGCAGAAAAGGACAGTACGAGTGCATTCGCCGCACACAAACACAGTGATGCAACGCAGAAGAAGGAGAGCGACAAACAAGTTGGAAAAGGAAAGAAGAGTGTCCAGTGCTTCAAATGCAAGAAAAGGGGGCACTACGCTTCTCAGTGCAAAAGTGACAGAAAAGACAGTGACTCAGGGGATTCGCGTGATTGTGCTTTCGTGGTTGATCGTAAATGTGACGAATTCGGATATTAGAGCGAAGTAATCGATAAATTACTGTACGAAAACGTGAGTGAGATCTGGGTTACCGACAGTGGTGCATCGAGGCACATGACTTATCGGCGCGATTGGTTCTCGCAGTTCCGCGAAGTAAAAGGGGGCGACACAGTGCGTCTCGGAGACGATAAACATTGCGAAATTGGCGGCGAAGGAACTGTCAATATAAAAAGACTTGTGAATGGTGTCTGGTGTGACGCGCGAATAGAAAAAGTCCTGTACGTTCCCGATTTAAAGAAAAATCTTTTTCCTGTCGGAATGTGCACTTCGAAAGGACATGAAGTTAAATTCAAGGGCAGATTCGTTGTTGTCACGGACACCAAAGACAATGTTATCGCGTCGGGAGTGAAACAAACGAACGATCTTTTCCGAATGTTTTTCCGAGTCGTGACTCCGCGAAGTGATGTCGAAGCCAATGCGGTCGCGAGTTGGCGCGTGTGGCACGAGCGGCTTGGGCATGTCAACAAACGCGCGATCAAAGATTTGATAGAAAAAGATCTCGTGCAGGGAATCCGTTTGTCAGAAAAAGACGATTTTTTTTGCAAGGCCTGCCCAATCGGAAAGTCGCATCGGCTGCCGTTTAACCGCGATAGTGAAAAACGGTCGACGGTCCCGGGTGAAGTCGTGCACACGGATCTTTGCGGTCCTATGTCGGTAGACTCGATTGGTGGCGCGAGATATTTTCTGACTTTCAAAGATGACGCGACGAGCTTTCGGTATGTTTACTTTTTGCGGCACAAGTCGGATGTTTACGAACGTTTCAAAGAATACGATAAAGTGATCGAAAACAAGTTCGGTAAAGGCATCAAAATTTTAAGGTTCGATAACGGTGGCGAGTTCGTGAGTGCTAATCTTGGCAGTTATATCGTGTCGCGGGGAATCGTGAAAGAAAATACGGCGCCGTACATACCCGAGCAGAATGGCAGGTCGGAGAGGGACAACAGAACCATTGTTGAAAGTGCTCGCACAATGCTCCATGCGAAATCTCTTCCGATGTCATTATGGGCTGAGGCGACAAGCACCACGGTCTACATCATTAATCGCACCGGGTCATCAAGTGTCAAGAATGGAGCAACACCGTATGAGCTATGGATGGGAAGAAAACCAAACCTCGAACACATGAGAATTTTTGGCTGAGAAGCATACATGCACATTCCAAAGCAGTTTACCAAGAAACTTGATGCACGAGCCAAAGAGGTAATTTTTGTCGGTTACCAAGGTGATTCTCCGAATTATCGAGAGTATGATCAAGCTACTAACAAAGTTTCTGTTTCACGGAATGTAATTTTCAATGAGTTTGACACGAAACCAGAGCCATTGAGAAGAAACGAGGAAGTCGAGGTGAGATTTTCGTCAGATCCTGATTCGCAGGACCAGGAAGATGCCCTTGAAGACCAAGAGAATGTCCTTGAAGATCAACAAGCTTTGCTGGAAGAGGATGGCGCTGTACATCGAGAAGCACAACCCATCAACAACGACGAAGATATCGCTGAACCTCAGTACAACCTGCGGAATCGTGCCAACATCAAAAAGCCAACGCGTTTTGAATCGAACGTCGCAGAATATGTAACTCCTCATTCGTTCCAGGAAGCTGTACGTGGACCGCAAGCAACTCAGTGGAGGGATGCTATTCAAGATGAGCTGCAAGCTTTGCAGCAGAATGAAACCTGGAAATTCGTTGATCGGAAACCTGGAATGAAAACCATCGATTCCAAGTGGGTTTTCAAACTCATCAAGAACCCAGGGGGAGACATCCAGCGATTCAAGGCGCGACTTTGTGCTCGAGGTTTTATGCAGCAACATGGCATCGACTACAACGAGACCTTCGCTCCAGTTGTTCGGTACGACTCTCTCCGTGTGTTCCTGGCCTCGGTTGCAGTCAACGACCTTGAACTGACCCAGTTCGACGTGCAGACGGCATTCCTCTACGGTGACCTCGAGGAAGATATATTCATGGAGGTTCCAGAAGGTCTAAGTGTAAAAGCAGAACAAAGTGTCAGTGCGCGGAAGAATTTGGTTTGTAAATTGTCGAAGTCCTTGTATGGACTAAAACAGTCTCCACGCTGCTGGAACAGCAAATTTTGTGCATTTTTGCGTCGCTTTAATTTTAAAGAATCAGATGCTGATAAATGTATTTTTGTCGGGAGTGTGGATGGTATTTCTGTGTATCTCGCTCTTTTTGTTGATGACGGTTTGATTGCCTCAAAATCCAGGAAAATTGTTTCAATCGTTGTTGAATATTTAAAGAGTGAATTCAAAATAACGCTGAGTGATGCAAGTTTGTTCGCTGGTGTACAAATTGAGCGAGATCGCACAAGAAAGGTTGTTTTCTTGCATCAGAGCGCGTATGCGAGAAAAGTTTTGGAAAAATTCGATATGAAAAATGCAAAACCAGTCAGTGTGCCAATTGATCCAAACAACGAGTATCATTGGCGCGCAGTAAAAAGATTGTTTGCATATCTTACGGGAACGGTTGAGTATGGTATTGAGTATGGAAACGGCGGAAGCACGTTTGAACTTGTAGGTTTCTCTGATGCTGACTATGCTGGTGATCTTGAGACTCGGAGATCAACAACCGGGTATCTTTTTAATTTTGCCAATGGGCCTGTTACTTGGAGTTCAAAACGACAAAAACTAGTAACGTTGAGCACTACCGAGTCAGAATACGTAGCAGCAGCAACGGCATCAAAGGAAGCTATTTGGTTGAGAAGACTTCTTGAAAGCATTGCAAGTCCATGTGCTGGTCCAACTACTTTGAACGTTGATAACCAAAGTGCAAGAAAGCTGATATTTTCACTAAGGCTCTGCCAAGGGAGCGAATTCTAAAATGCGCAATCTTTTGGGCATGCGTCACTTGTAATGAAGTATTCAACCGGCGGAAGTGTTGAATTGTTTGTTTGAATACTTCCTTTCAATTTTTTTATTTTTGTCATGCGCAAGCGCCAAGTCTCCCTATGTGTGAGTGCGCCCTATATTCTAAGTTTTTTCTTTAGTCTCTCTCATAGCTGTATCGCTGTAACACAGCAGAGATTTTTTGGGGTCAGGCAATAAACGAAAGATATAAGCGTTTATTTTGTCTCTTATTTCTCACGAACCCTGAAAGTTCAACAAGTTCTACACATAATAAAGGAGATGAAGAGGTGAAGGCGCCAGATGCGCACTCACACACTCCACCAGGGGCTGAGGGATGGAAAGACGTCCTCCAGCTCCTGAAGGAGCAAAGCGTAACGATGGAGAAGTTGGCCACGGCTCTCAGCGTTATCCAGCAGGGTATGCTGAGAAACAACCCTGGCCATGTTAAGGACAGTGTTAGTGAGGCTACGGAAGTGTTGAGCGAAATGCTCAACACCCACAAGTGCCTACTAGAAAGCAGGGTGGAAATCCAGAAAAGGCTGGAATCCCACCCCGCTTCGAAAAGGATGGGTACCTTTCGGAGACCGCGTTCCACGTCTCTGGGAGATACCCCGAAGAAGCTGACCGAGGGGGAGAAGAGGGATGGCCCTTCTCCCGCCGAGGAGCGAATCCCAAAGAAAGGGAAGGGCAGTGCACATCGCCCTCCTATGCCGCGGCCACCAGAGGCCAGACCCCAGAAAAGGATGGGAAATGGCAGCTGATGGAAAAAAAAGAAAAAAAAAGAAGAAAAATAAATAGAAACAGGAAAGAGAAGTTCCTGCGCCCTCTGCGCAGGAACCCAAGGAGAGAAAAAAGATGCCATGGCGCTCTCCGGCCGCCAGGTCGGGCGATGCTATCAGGGTGTCGGCGAAGGACGGTGAGTCCTACGCTGAGATCCTGAAGGCAATAAAAGCAATGAACCCTCAGAATTCGGGAGCGAAGGTTCTCTCTATCCGCAGAATCAGGAAGGAGGAGATCCTCGGCCTTCGAGAAGGCGCTCGATCAGGCGGTCGGGCAGAGAGCCGAGGTTAAGTCTTTGATCTCGAAGGGGTCCCTTGAAGTTAGGGACCTCGACGAGATCATCACAAGGGAAGAGGGTGTGTCCGCGCTCTGAATCGCGCTGTATCGTGCAGGCTTTATAAGCGCTTCGATGGTGTACAGACTGCGGTGGTCTGTTCAATCGAGGCGGACGCTCGAAGCTTGCTTGGGCTCAGTAAGCTGAGGGTGGGGTGGGGGAACTGCCGCATCCGGGAGCATGTCGGAATTGCCCGGTGCTCCAGGTGCCAGGGTTATGGCAATCCTTTCGAGATCTTCGAGAGCCAGATCCTCCTCCTTGAGGAAAGCCTCAGAGGCTAGTGGGCGGTCCCTTATCGCGGGCGACATTAATAGTAAATCCCCCGAGTGGGGCAAAGCCCACCTGGACAGGAGGGGGATCTTGGTCGGCGAGATGGCCGCTAGGAATGACCTGATTGTATTAAATCAGGGCAGGGATTTTACGTTCAGACGAGGAGCGGGGGGCTCGATTATCGACCTCATGTTTGCCGCGCCCCGTCTTGCCTCAGGGATAGTCGACTAGTGCGTCCTCCAGGTAATTACCTTGAGTGACCACCAGTGCATTGAGTTTAGCCTCCGGGAACGGAGTCACCCAGTTAATTCAGGAAGTGCAGCAAAGGAAGAAGCCCCTCCTGGAACACAAGACGACTCAGCAAAGACAAGCTACAAAAACATCTTGAAGAAACCAGGCTCATATATGAGCTTGGCTGGGCTAAGTCTGCTAGGTCGTTGGACACCGTGCGGGCGACGAGACGGAAAGTGGTCGCAGCATGTGATCACTTCTGGAGGAAATGATCCTCTACAAAGACTACAGAGTCACATGGTTAGCGAAAATGGTCTCTCGGAAAACCAGTTCGGCTTTCGGAAAGGAAGGTCCACAGTTGACGCCATCCAGGCAGTGGTGGACATCGCCACTAAAGCAAGAAGAAGAACTGGCAAGCGTACGGGATTCTGCGCGTTGATCAGCATTGACATACGCAATGCGTTCAATACCGCGAGATGGAACATCTAAATCGAGGCGATTGTGCGGAAAAAGGTTCCAGACTACCTGTTGCGAATGATAGACGACTATCTGAGCGACAGGTGGGTGATATACGAGGGTGACAAATGGCCTCTCAAGGAAGAGATGACATGTGGCGCCCCTCAAGGGTCGTGGGTGGGTCCACTCGTTTGGAACGTCATATACGACGATTTCCTGCGCATGGACCTGCCTGCTGGAACGAGCATCATCTGCTTCGCGGATGACGCACTTGTCGTGTGCGCTGCTGACAACGTCGGAATTCTGGAACTGAGGATCAATGATAGTCTGTGGCGGGCAAAGCGTTGGTGAAGTTTAAAGCCGAAAGGCGGTTACGCGGGCGGTATATTGGTTCGGGAGAGGGGGTTTTTGGTTTTAACAGGTATGCCTAGACCCAACCTAGGACAGTCCTGTACAACGTCTATAAAAGATTTCGCCATTTTTCCTCCTCACCAAAAAAAAAAATAAAAAAAAAGTATATTTTTGCATTGAACAATTTAAGAAATTGAAAGTAGGAAATAGAAAAATTGTTGGAATTTGAACTTGAGCAATTAGTAAGAATAAAACAATTTTGACTTACTTGGATGTTTATTTGAAAAATTGATGTTCTGGTACAGAGTTTGGTTCCTTGTCAATTTAGTCGTTGCAGCACAAGTTTAAAAAAACACCTGACCTAGACCTATTGCAAAGAAAGCTTCATATAGGGCTAAAGCCCATGTTGAACTGATTTCCATGAAAATTTGTCGCCTATTGATATGATTTGTATCCCATATGTTCTATGAGTAAGACGAAGAGAGCATGAGGGATGTTTCAGTTTATACCAGGTGTCCTCATATTCACTTACCTTTTATAAAAACTGATTCAAATTTAAGTCTAGTTGTTGATTTGCATTCTCTCAATTCCTTGTTCGGCAGATTCTATTTCAATTTCAACTCAAGTTACTACTTGAATTTTTTGTATTTGCAATATGTACATTTCTGTAAACTACTCTTATTATTTTCTATGTCCTATTTGAGCATAAGTCATGAAAAACTCTATTTCACCCTTTGAATTTCGTAAATTTAAGTTTTCTTGACTTTTACGCGGCTATATTTGAGAATAAAAGTTAGGATTCTAAGATATCGGAAAAGATTATTTTAAAGTAAATTCTAAAATCTGTAAAAGTTACTCTAGGCGCATTGCATTAAGATTGGGGGGTCGTCCTTATCTTGTGTACTTTGATATTTTTATAGCTCTTCTGCATTCTGGATCAGCTGCATACAAGCCCTAGCGGACCCGGTTGAGAGAACGGTCAGAGAATACTCTGACCGCTCTCTGACTGTTTTCTGACTGTTCTCCGACATTCTTATGGCTAAGAACGATAAAAAAAGATTTAAAGCATTTCAATTATGATTCTGTGGCGAAATTTGGAATAGAAGGTGTAGGAATAAATACAATAATTTTATTTTTCCACCGTCAAGGTTGACTATTGGTTCTTCTTCGTACAGCGTTAGCACCCTACTGACAAAGCCTTGTACATTTGAACTGCGCATGCTCTATTACAATACGCTACACATAAAAAAGAATATGTTTCAATGCACACAATTCGGGTGATTACGAGACTCGATTAAAATGCTCGCATGACTTATCGCGCCTCGGCTTGGTCCCGGCTTTGTCTCGGCTTCGTGTCGGTTTTGCCTCAGCTACGTCTCGGCTACGCCTCGACTACGCCTTGGCCGTGTACAGTCCGTCACAACAGAATATACTATTTCCAAAGTATTCTACTTTATAGTAATGGTTTTTCGAATAAACTTCAGAGCAAATAAATCTCAAACTACAAATTCGTTTGCGAATTCAGACATAATTTATGATTCTTAAAAATATTCAAACCCTTCTTTTGCACAGACACTATCTTCGGAAATGAAATTAATTTTGTAAAAATATACTACGATAAACGGCAAATTGTGATTTTTTTAAATATTATTAATAACTCTAAAAATAATTAATGTTTCATAAACGTTTTAGTCTTAGTTTAAAGGTAAGTCTTCATAATATTTTGCTAACTAATCAAGATATTTTTAGAATTCTTTTCCTGGACTCTGCCCTAGAATCAACCATGGTACTAAAATTGTAAATAATGACTTCATTCTATACAATAATTGTAAAAATCCAAACTATCAATATTTAGATAAATATCCCCAAGTTTCATTAAAATATGATACTAATTTTCAAAAAATTCTTGCAAGGATCTACACATTTTTTAAATTTCACTACTTTTTTGTATCATGTTTGACTCTAAGGTAGAATCCAGGCAAAAAATTCTAAAAATATTTTGACTAGTGAACTAACTAATGAAATTCTAATGAGAACAATCTTTCAAATATTTCACTATATTATAACAAAGAATATTCATATCACATATAATTTCATTTGTACATATTCTTATTACCTTTAAGACACAACAATAGTATTTATGCACATTAGGTATACAATAATGAAATGTAAAATTGAAAAAACATTTAAAATTACAAATAATAAAATTCTCAGTAATTTACATTTTCAGTGACTGAAACATGTAAATTTCGTGCTGAATCCTTCTAAATATATTAAAGAAATAAAATAATTTTTAAATACTATGAAGACAATCTTTTAAAATCAGACCATGAAATTCCAAAAATGTTAATTATTTTCAGAATCCTTTTACATATATTTCGCTTCTTCTCGACCAAAAGCGTATTGTATTATTTTGTGGATATTTTTTGGAATAGGCTTCTTATTCGCTTTTCAAGGAATTGTAATAAATGTACAACATGCGATGCATTTATCGATCATCAAGTGCTATATAACCTCACTTGTTGTTTGGGTCACCAGATTTAAGAATATGATCTTTGAAATACACTCCGCGCTTCCTTTTACGACGAGCTCGGGACCGAGAACTTTCTCTTATACGACGGCGCAAGGGGAACCCGCCTAACCCCTGCCACTCCTCCCCTGGGACTGGTACCGTGACGAAGTCTTTCTCTTGGCTATTCCAACAAATGGGTCTATCCCCATGCATGGCGAAGGATGTATCCCACAGGCAGCGGCGCTGAGAATGAGTCTGTGAGTGCCTGCGAGAAATGAGTGACCCGAGAAAATGTCAGCGCCGCATGACGGTGATATGTGTCCTTCGAATGTGACAGAAGAACTATGGACGGGCTCTCTATTGAATATAGCGCAGAATGACCTGGTGTATGGAATCTGCTGGGCGACACTGCAAAGCTTCCTCAGTCTGTGACCACGAACAGTCCAAGCGATCGTTTCCTTATGGCATTCCACTGAGAGTGCTTCGTCACCGAGCGGTGTCTTCCCCGGCCCACGAGGACGCGAGGCTCCTGTCAGCCTGGCTCTGCCGAGGTGGTATGTTATGCGGGATCAGGAGCCAGCCCCTTTGGGACCTTGACCAGGTAGTTCGTATTGAACACAGGTGTTGGAGCCTGTGTTGCTTCGAGCGAGTCCGGTCTGTCCGTGTATTCCGGGACCGGCTAAGTGGAGGTTGGGCCTCAGGGAACTGGGGTAGGAATTTGGATGAGACCTATGATTTTGAGCCAAATTGTGGCCATTATTTCCAGGATTGGTATTGGATGGGCCTGCTTGATCAAATGCGTCCAGCAGTTCCATCAAATCTTCAAAAGTCTTAACATTTCTAATAATATTCGCTGTCCTTATATCATCATGAAAATGTCTGGATAATTTAGACACAATTTCAAATCTCGGAGGGTGGTGGGATCAAGTCTTTTGCATTATTTATCATTTTTATTGCGTACTCAGCTCTAGATAAATTATTATTGGGAATGAATCTTCCAAATTGCAATTCAGAGCTAATCTGGAAGCATACATTCTCGTTCCAATATTTTTTTACGAATTTTTCCCTAAAAGTGTTAATATTATTATCATTTTGAGAGACTAGTGCCCACCATTCTCTCGCAATACCTTCTAAACAGGCGTAAATTATATAATTAAAATCATTTGTACTTATATCTATAGCGCTCATTTAACGCTCAAAATCTTTTAGAAATCGCATAGGCCTTTCGCGCTTATGCCCTGAAAATATAGGCATGGGATACTTATTTAACCATGGTGGAACTGCCGAGGAACTGGCTAGAATTTTCTGTAATTTACTTTCTAGAACATACTGGTGGTCTTCCAGATGTTTAATTCTTTTTTCGTGTACCATTTTCTTAGCAATTAAATCTCCACTTAAACAGTGAAGTTCCTCAGAAGTCTCACCTAGTACATTCACTTTTGCCTCTACTTGTTTGATACTCTTTTCTAATACTAAATTCTTATAATCGCATTCGGCCTTTCGTATTTGTTCGGAGCTATCCATTCTACCTACAATCAAACCTGTGAATTCATTAAATTTCCTGGCCGTATCGTGTTTTAATTCGGATATTTTTTTCGAGTTTTTCTTAACGGTATTTATAACTTTGGCCTGATTAGTCGCTACAATTTTTATTTTCACGCCAATAGACTTGAGCTTGAGCAACATTTGGTCAAGCTCAGCAATATCTTCTTCGTCTGAATCAACTAATTCGTTGACGTGTAACGAAGAACAAATGGATTCAGTATCCAGTGATTCGTGAGCTACATTTCTTTCGTTAATTGATAAATCTAAAGCCTCATTTTGACCATCCGAAACGTTATAATTTCCGGTTAACAGCTGGGTCGTATTCCTTAATAATTCTCCCATATTGAAGGTGCTAGCCATCATCGATTGCGACTGTTTAAATGTTCTTTTATTTCTTTCGCTCGAATTGGCCATTTTGAGATTATGATTATTAACCCTCATCGGGACCGTCAAAACTACGTCTAATCGGTTCTTGTGTATACGAGCATATACACAATAAGTTTGAGATTTGTTTTAAATGTTTCAAAATGAAAAAAATTATTTCTTTTTGTTTATTCATTTATTTTTGAATCTTTATTTTCATTATAAATCAAATTTGTGAACATTCATGTGGAAATGGATGAAAAAAAATACTGTTCAAAACATCAATTTTTTTGGAAGTAACGGAAAGTCGCAAAAAATGTATACGGTCGTATACATAGAACCGATGAAGGTCAATTAAAAAAAAACCTAAAATTGGTTGCCAAATTGTTATATTATTAAATAAAACAATTCACTATATTGGCACACAAAAAAAACTTCATACAGTGTTAATGTGTTGTCCTAGTTTTCTACAATTCATCTAACACTGGTATAATTCCTTGAAACAAATCAACACTCCAAAAAAATTTATAAATTAAATTAAAATAAGATTCTCATTTCAGAGTTAAATCAAAAAAATTCAGAATGAATTAAAATCAATTCCAGACTTGTTTCAAATTGATAATTTTATAAAAAAAAATATTCATGTACCATTAAATGTTAATAATCAATTAATGGTTATCAAAAGAAAATTACTAATTTCAATTTTCAATCCTTGTCAGATTTTCTTTAATCTGTAACAGGGAATTTATTTTAAAATCGAGTAGAAATAAAATTTAATAATTGAAATATTATTTCGAGCTCTTTCTTCGCTCGAAGTAAGACTTATTTCCCTCTTTGTTTACCGCGCAGGGCATTCACCTTCCCGCTCACTCACTGGCTACACGTGCGAGCACCTAACGTCAAACGTCAAAGTCAGCTGAGTGACGTCAAGCTGACATTTGACTGTTGATATTCTAGGATTTTAGAGGTGAATCTATTTCCTTCACCTTTATAATATATTTTAAATTGGAATAAAATACATGCACCCGGTGGCAAATCATTTCGGACTCACAAATGCGACAATTTTACCAGGAATACCAGACAAAACGTCACGATCATGCCAGAGATGACCACCCGGTATAACAATACATATTTCATTTAAACACGAAATGATTGTATTTTCGCGAAATTTTCAAATTCAATAACCTTTGGGCCCCACGTTGGGCGCCAGTTGAAGCATTTCGACCTTTTCGAATCTCAAATCTATTAATTTAAAAACATTTATGGTTATTTTTGCCGGATTTGGCCGAAGAGTTTCGCTTTTCCAGTTTTCAATAAATATTTAAACCTTTTGACCATTTCAGTTTTTGAGACATTTCGACTCTTTCGAAGTGTTTATTTCTTAACATTTGAACAAATTTTTAGATCGAATTTTGGCCTAATTTGGCTCAAAATAGTCCTTTCAAAATTCAGGTGCGGGAAGCACGAAGGGAGAAAATTCCGCGAATTTCAATTCTTTATTTTAGGAGTAAGAGTGCCGAAGAAACTCACGATTTTAATTTTTCCTAGTGAACAAAGGCAAAATGGACGAATCCTCGTAAATTGTTCTCCGTGGTTTAGAATTTTTGGTATCTAAAAACCGTAAGAAAAACTTCAATTAGTGTTCGCTAGAATTTTGCGCAGTTGCGCCTTTAAATACACGTTTTAATTTGGGGTTTTCCCTACACCTGAAAATAACACTTTGGTTGACTTGCAAGTTCCCTTTTTTGACTTGAATTTCCTTTCTTATGCTTTCACATTTAAATATTCCACCCTTAAAACCTTCAAACAATGGCAAAGTTTTGTTAATTCTGGCTTAATTAAATTGAGGAAATCTTCCAATTGGTCGCATCAGAGTTCTGTGGTGACTAAAAGCACTCAGGCTTACACTCACAAATATTTTCATCATTTGCGCTAGAAGATGCGTTCAACTCCTCAATTCTCAAAAAGAAGACCTTCCCACTTAATAACGCGATACCCGCGGATTTGTTTTCCCAGTTCTCTGAGGGCAAGGAAGAGCGTTTCAATGGTAAAGTGCCCTAAGGGGCTACGGCACCAGATCCACAATTAAATTGATAAAGAAAATAGAAGAAAAAGGATGTCGTCTCCCAGGTAAAGTGCCCTGTGGGGCTACGGCACCTGGTTGACAATTTGGTTTGCTATAACAAAAAAAAAATATTAAAATAAAGAATTATTACCTCACAGGTAAAGTGCCCTAAGGGGCTACAGCACCTGATCGGCAGTTAAAATTTTAGGAAAATTGTCTAAAATGGAGAGTAATGTTCCCAATTTTTCACTCTGTGGTGAGTCAACGGGTACTAGTTACTCGAGACTTAGAGAACAAATCTGTTTAACCGACTAAAAGCGATTCCCTTATTAAACGCCGATATCAAGACTCAAAAAATCTAATAAACCGTAATAAAATTTACATCAAAACGCGCCCAAAATAATAAAAAAAAACTAGAGCCGGCAAATCCCTATCTGCAAGGGGGATGGGGAAAACATTAACGATCAAATTCTCTAATAGTGAGGTGCGGTGATGCTACAATGCACCACACCTAACTATGAGCTTTGATCTATTAAAAAGTCCAAAAATCTTTCTGCATTAGCTAAAAATGTAATTTCTGTATTTCCGAAAATATACTTATATGTATAATATAACGTTCTGTAATCTATAGAAACATAATAAAATTCCCTTAAAGTTGGTTACCCCCTATAAAGTAATTCCTTGGGACAAAACAAAAACACGTAAACTTTATTTTATTATCGCGTGTAGCATATATTTTCTTCAGATTTTTCAGCTTGAGTTTAGACCCTTTTGGTAATTTTATTATTGGATCTATAACTTAATTCGTGCGGTTTGCTAAGAGACGGCGTAACTTGATTATTATTCCATCGTTCCAATATTCCGAACATGCGTTGGAAAGCTAGTGTCATTGTGCTTCTTTTTCAGTATATGTCATTCATTTGAAGCGAATTGTTTTTCACTCAAATATGTCGAACTGTGTGCCTGAAAAAGTGTTTTTGCGGGGAGTTCTTCTTTATTACTTTAATATGAAGAAAACTGCTGCCGAAAGTCATCGTATTTTGGTGGAAGCTTATGGTGAACATGCTCTAGCTGAGCGAATGTGCCAAAAGTGGTTTGCACGATTTAAAAGTGGTGATTTTGGCTTGGAAGACTAAGAACGTCCTGGGCAGCCAAAAAAGTTTGAAGATGAAGAACTGGAAGCATTACTCGATGAAGATTGCTGCCAAACACAAGAAGAGCTCGCAGAATCTTTGGGAGTCACTCAAGCAGCATTATGAGCTGCTAAAACCGGGTGAAACCATCAATGGAGAACGCTACCGAACACAATTAATCCGTTTGAAGAGAGCAATATCCGAAAAACGCCTGGAATATGCGACCAGGCACGAGGCAATGATTTTCCATCATTACAACGCTCGGCCCCATGTTGCTATTCCGGTTAAGAACTATTTGGAAAACAGTGGATGGGAAGTTTTACCCCACCCGCCTTATAGCCCAGACCTTGCCCCTTCTGACTACCATTTGTTCCGGTCGATGCAGAACGCCCTCACTGGAATACGGTTCATATCAGAACAGGGTATCAAAAATTGGTTTGATTCATTCTTGGCTGCCAAGCCGGCGCAGTTTTTTTGGGATGGAATCGACAAATTATCAGAAAGATGGGAAAAAGTCATAGCTTCAGATGGACAGTGCTTTGAATAATACTATTGTACATGTTTTTCTTAAATAAACTTTCAAATTTTGAGAAAAAAACCGCACGAATTAAGTTATGGATCTAATATATATTCGTGAATTTCTTTGGGGTAGTTTACCATCATAAAAATTTTCACTCAATTGAGGAATTCACATTTTTCAACCCCCTTTGTGAAGAAATTTTTCTGCTCGATTTTGTACACTCCAGAAATGATTTACCGTCAGAATTTCTATGGATAGAATTATCTTAAGTGTATTATTATTAACTATGAAAATATTCTTTATTGAATACAAAAATAAGTCTAAGTTCGTAGTTACTTTTAGCTATTTATCGTATATTTAACAATAATTGCATCGTATAGGCATATTAAATTTATACGCATACACTGCAGAGTATAAATCACATATTATACTCTTTGTAGCAGATTTTTTTTTCGCTCCGTCTGAATTATGCAATTTCCATTTAATTGAAAAAACCTCAAAATCTGCTACAAAAAGTATAATAAATAATTTATACTCTACAGTGTATGCGCATAAATTTAATATGCCAAAATTTGAAGCTTCTTTCTTTGAAATAAGGTGAAAAAAACCTTCACAATGTGGGCTGGTTATTAAATGCGACATAACATTTCCACAGTACTTTTCAATGCTGAACATGAATCTGGCTTCCGTTTTTTTTAAGAGTGCAATTTTTTTCCGGCGTTAATGCAGGTCATTTCGATACGTTTTCTAACGCAGTTTGCGAATATCGCCTCACTTCAACTCCATTTACCCTTATATCTCTTTTCAATAGTTACTATACGCTCCGTGCGAAGTCATGGTAGGAAGAGTCAGATCGACGCCAGCGTACGCAGTGGATAATTTTGGCGTTAAAGGTGGCTGTTTTATATTTCCGAGCAATCAAAATACACATACATACATACACCTAAACTTGAAGTCATAGAAGCTATATTATTTGTTTAAAGTATTGCTGATGTCAGTTCCAGTAAAAATTCGGTTAAATAATATCTCTTCATCTTTACTATTACTTAAACTTTCACAGTTTTCTAAATTTTCAGTATTATTTTCATCATTGAGTTCTTCGGCAATCACAGCCTTATATAAAGCATTTAAATAATTTTTTAAATAAAATTCTTCAGCCTTCAATAATGCTCAATATTTACTGGTTTCTATATTATTTTTGTTATGAATAATACTTACTTTTTACTGCTGATTTCACACAAATACTTCACAAGGAAAAACAATTGAATTTTGAAGAGAATTAAATTGTTTTTTTATTGATAATAAACATTTTTATAAATAAGCCCCATTATAATACATTGTAATAGCTCTCGAACAGCCTCCTTTAGTTCACTCATGCTATGGCGCTGTAGTCACGCACAGAGCGTATATCTTGGTGGAATCACTGCTCAAGCATTCGTCAAATTCTGAAACTCGCATAAGCTCAAGAATTTGAGGCCCTAAGAAAACCTCATCTTTAATTTTCGCTTCGCTAAATTTTGGGGATTTTTATTTAAGGTAGCCAAATGCGTTTCCGTTTTGAATTATTGCTTTTACGAAGTTTTTAAATATCCCGAGTTTGATATGTAAAGGCGGCGTAATAACATTCTTAGTGTCTACCAGAGGGTCTTCAACGATGTTTCTTTGCCCTGGTTCAAACGAGTCGTGTTCGGACCAAACCTTGACAGTGTAATGTATGTCTGTAGCACGACTGTCCTAATAACATAAGAAGCAACAATACTTCGTGTATCCTATTTGCAGTCCTAACAGAATAGCAATCACTTTAAAGTCTGAACAGATTGACCAACAGTGTGCGTGGTACTTTATTTTCAGATGAAGTATTTTCATAACTTCGTAGCACTCTTTTAAATGTGAAGCATAGGCAACAGGTATGGATAGAAACTCATTACCACTACGCAGAAGAACTCCGTTCAGGCTAGTCTTATGTGAATCGATGAATAAACGCCATTCGTTGGCTATGTGCTTGTGTCAGAAAAAAATTTGGCAAGATCTTTTTTGCGATTACGGTAGGAAATTCTCACATTTTCGTTCAATGAATTCTTTTCCTTCAATCGAGATCCCAACAATTCACATTTTCGGTTTCGGTTCTAGTTCATCTCCTTCAGAACTGAGCCGCTTTTTTTAGATTACGCCCAAGCTATTCTCTGCTTTAGGCACTTGTATAAAACAGGCTTGGCCACGGATGGAACATCAGCAGAAACAATTTGTTGCTCATTCTTTGCATTAAAGCCCTTTATGAGTATGACAGACACAACAATCCACACCATGATTTTGCGGTTCATTCCATAGCATTGGTGTACAAAAATTTAGATTTCGATGATTTCCTCGACTTGCAGACCTCGGTTCAATCGCACAAGTAGGACAGATATATTAAGGTTTCCATGACTAATTGACATTTTTCAAAATTATACCGAAGGATAATCGATATTCTGTTTTAATCGCGTCGGTAAGTGGTTGTCTTTGATTTATTGGTGTATAAAGACCACAAACGAAACAGAAAAAATTGGGATTATTCTTACACCTGCCCGACATTTTTTCAGGTTATTTCAACTCATGAAAAAAAATTGAATTCCTAATGTATATGAATAGACCTTATATCTACTGAACTCAAAACGAAAAACACAAATATGTTCACCTTATATCTAATGAATTAAATCTAATAACACAGGCGGTACAAACCCGACAAGGGAAAGAAAAATAAATGTATTCACTATGATTGAACACACCTTTGACCAAAGAGCGAACAATGTGGTTAATCGTTTTATACTTCACAAATGCATGAATTTCACACGGAGAAAATTTATTTGTGAAAATTTAATCAAAAGTTGAGTAAAACGGGGACATAGTGGCTTTTGGGGAAAGCTTAAAATGTTTTTGCGTATTCTTTCAACAAAGAATTATAAAGATTAATCGAGCAGTTGAGTAAACTCTAAAACAGTTGACTAAAAATTAAAAAGAAAAAAGCTGCTAGATTCTCATTTGCATAATTACAAATCTTCATCTACAGCGGATCATATAATGGAGAATATCTGTGGAAATTCCAAACTCCGTTGTTCACAGTTTGCTCGAGAGTGTGAAAGAAGAGTGTAAAAGTGATGACCCATATTAGCTTATCGCTTCTTACCAAATTTTAAAAAATTATGCGATTTTAATAAATTACAAATCACTTTTTCAAGAAAAAGATTCCCTACAACTTAACCATTTTCAATTTTCGAAAATGAATAAATTATTATCAAATTCAGCAATTTGTTTATAAAAATTTCGGTTTAGAAAATGTTTTGTTAATGGTTTCAGCCATTAAAGAATTTATTTTTAAAAATCAGAAACGGTGAAGTTGTGGGAAATCTTTTCTCTGAAAAAATGATTCATGATTTATTAGAATCGCATAATTTTTTAAAATTTGGTAAGAAGCGATAAGAAAAAAAGTTGGATCTAAAATAAAATTTATTAATAAAATTATTTTTCTGTGTTTCAAATTTTTTTCTTGTAAAATAATTTTTTCTCTTTTAAAATAGCCATTCAATAATAATATTGCTATTCTTTAAAGCAAAATTATCTATTTTTGCCTGAGGTCTAATTTTTGTGGATGATAACTACCTTAAAGGCAGGGTAAGGGTTTGTAATTTTGAAAAAATCGATTTTTTTGTTTTGTCTTATCTTATAGTTAAACATTTCAAAAATATATTCCCAAAGTTTTAAGTCCATTAGAGTAAAATTCTCGAAGTTATTAACTAGTTAGTCCCCTCGTCTTTAATACTGTAGCTCCGACTTTTAAAACTTTAAACGCATTTTTCTCAAAACTACCTTTTTGAAAGTCCGTGTTCACTGCCATTTGAAAACGATTTTTGTGAAAAATCGCAATTTTCACTTCAAATGGCCACCAAAAATTTTTAAATAAAAAAACAAAAAATCAGAGATCGTTGGGGGCTAGATTTGATGTTACTTTGACTAAATTTTTTTGGTTTTAGATGTCAAATAATTTCCAGCTGAGATACAGTGAGCACCACAAGTGGTCTTATTTTAAGAACGTTCCGGGAGAAGCTCTGTCACCGGGTTATTTATGAATATTTTTGCATGAAAAAATTACAGAATAAATAATTGGTCTAGGAAATACTACGTAAGTACAATTTATCCTTTTCACATAATTTTGAAAGCTGCGTTGCCCATTATTGAATTTCAGGTTATATCTGTTTTTAAATTTCAAATTGACATGTTTGGTAACATGTCTATTATTGTATTGACCCAAATTCATATAATGTTTGTTCATTTCTTTGGCATAGAGTCAGTTTCTTCTTATTTTTATTGATTAAAATTATTATTACATTTAAAAATGCGCAAAAAGAAAGAAAGGCAAACGTTTCGGCCACATATGGGGGCCCTCTTCAGTGCCATAAATTCAAAGATTAATTCAAAATTTATGTAAAGAATTACAATATAGAAGATAATCAAAACAGAATTATAATAAAAATTAAAAACTTATCACATAGCTTGCAATTCAAAAAGGAAGTAGTCCAGTATGCAGCATCACGAATTGAAAAATTACGTGAAGTTCACTATGAATAAAAAACCGGATAAATCAAAAACATAATAAATTTTGCACACGAACCGACCGGAATTTTTTTCAAAAAATGTTTATTATTAACGAATGATGCCAAATTGGTTCACAATGGCAAAACGCGAACAAGTTTTACATTAATGAAAACTTCTCGTGAAGACTTTAATACCGGCGGCTCTCACAGAATGATCTGAACTGTTTTAAAAACCGACTCGGGACATGTGGCTTTGCTGACCGAAAATTTTTCTCCTATAAGCAATCCTGAGAGGTTCTTTTCCTCCTTGAAGAAGACTATTGTCCTGTACTTAGTTAAGAAATTCGAGACTTTTATGATGATTTTCACGAGTGGACGAAGGCGTTTATTTTTCAAGAAAACGATTTTGTATATAGGCTTCACGGACAATCCATTTTACACTGAATTTGCAAGCGAGACGTTACATAAAGATAAAATATTATAATATCCATATATGTAATTTTACTCCATATTTAAAAAAAAATTGAAAGTTGTTTATTTTCACATTCAGATTTATTCTGAGATGTTTTGGAAAAATGATAATAAATTTATCTTTAAAAATTAATAAAAATGCAACTTGAATATTCGTGATATTAATTATCACATTTGAATTTATTATTAAATTCAACTAGTTCTGAAAATGGTCAGAACTGTTAGATATTCTAACTTTATAGTGAAAGTGCCATTTTTTAAATTTCAAATTGACATGTTTGGTAACATGTCTATTATTGTATTGACCCAAATTCATATAATGTTTGTTCATTTCTTTGGCATAGAGTCAGTTTCTTCTTATTTTCATTGATTAAAATTATTATTACATTTAAAAATGCGCAAAAAGAAAGAAAGGCAAACGTTTCGGCCACATATGGGGGCCCTCTTCAGTGCCATAAATTCAAAGATTAATTCAACATTTATGTAAAGAATTACAATATAGAAGATAATCAAAAAAGAATTATAATAAAAATTAAAAACTTATCACATAGCTTGCAATTCAAAAAGGAAGTAGTCCAGTATGCAGCATCACGAATTGAAAATTTACGTGAAGTTCACTATGAATAAAAAACCGGATAAATCAAAAACATAATAAATTTTGCACACGAACCGACCGGAATTTTTTTCAAAAAATGTTTATTATTAACGAATGATGCCAAATTGGTTCACAATGGCAAAACGCGAACAAGTTTTACATTAATGAAAACTTCTCGTGAAGACTTTAATACCGGCGTCTCTCACAGAATGATCTGAACTGTTTTAAAAACCGACTCGGGACATGTGGCTTTGCTGACCGAAAATTTTTCTCCTATAAGCAATCCTGAGAGGTTCTTTTCCTCCTTGAAGAAGACTATTGTCCTGTACTCAGTTAAGAAATTCGAGACTTTTATGATGATTTTCACGAGTGGACGAAGGCGTTTATTTTTCAAGAAAACGATTTTGTATATAGGCTTCACGGACAATCCATTTTACACTGAATTTGCAAGCGAGACGTTACATAAAGATAAAATATTATAATATCCATATATGTAATTTTACTCCATATTTAAAAAAAAATTGAAAGTTGTTTATTTTCACATTCAGATTTATTCTGAGATGTTTTGGAAAAATGATAATAAATTTATCTTTAAAAATTAATAAAAATGCAACTTGAATATTCGTGATATTAATTGTCACATTTGAATTTATTATTAAATTCAACTAGTTCTGAAAATGGTCAGAACTGTTAGATATTCTAACTATATAGTGAAAGTGCCATTTTTAAATTTCAAATTGACATGTTTGGTAACATGTCTATTATTGTATTGACCCAAATTCATATAATGTTTGTTCATTTCTTTGGCATAGAGTCAGTTTCTTCTTATTTTCATTGATTAAAATTATTATTACATTTAAAAATGCGCAAAAAGAAAGAAAGGCAAACGTTTCGGCCACATATGGGGGCCCTCTTCAGTGCCATAAATTCAAAGATTAATTCAAAATTTATGTAAAGAATTACAATATAGAAGATAATCAAAAAAGAATTATAATAAAAATTAAAAACTTATCACATAGCTTGCAATTCAAAAAGGAAGTAGTCCAGTATGCAGCATCACGAATTGAAAAATTACGTGAAGTTCACTATGAATAAAAAACCGGATAAATCAAAAACATAACAAATTTTGCACACGAACCGACCGGAATTTTTTTCAAAAAATGTTTATTATTAATGAATGATGCCAAATTGGTTCACAATGGCAAAACGCGAACAAGTTTTACATTAATGAAAACTTCTCGTGAAGACTTTAATACCGGCGGCTCTCACAGAATGATCTGAACTGTTTTAAAAACCGACTCGGGACATGTGGCTTTGCTGACCGAAAATTTTTCTCCTATAAGCAATCCTGAGAGGTTCTTTTCCTCCTTGAAGAAGACTATTGTCCTGTACTCAGTTAAGAAATTCGAAGTTCTGACCATTTTCAGAACTAGTTGAATTTAATAATAAATTCAAATGTGATAATTAATATCACGAATATTCAAGTTGCATTTTTATTAATTTTTAAAGATAAATTTATTATCATTTTTCCAAAACATCTCAGAATAAATCTGAATGTGAAAATAAACAACTTTCAATTTTTTTTTTTTAAATATGGAGTAAAATTACATATATGGATATTATAATATTTTATCTTTATGTAACGTCTCGCTTGCAAATTCAGTGTAAAATGGATTGTCCGTGAAGCCTATATACAAAATCGTTTTCTTGAAAAATAAACGCCTTCGTCCACTCGTGAAAATCATCATAAAAGTCTCGAATTTCTTAACTAAGTACAGGACAATAGTCTTCTTCAAGGAGGAAAAGAACCTCTCAGGATTGCTTATAGGAGAAAAATTTTCGGTCAGCAAAGCCACATGTCCCGAGTCGGTTTTTAAAACAGTTCAGATCATTCTGTGAGAGACGCCGGTATTAAAGTCTTCACGAGAAGTTTTCATTAATGTAAAACTTGTTCGCGTTTTGCCATTGTGAACCAATTTGGCATCATTCATTAATAATAAACATTTTTTGAAAAAAATTCCGGTCGGTGCGTGTACAAAATTTGTTATGTTTTTGATTTATCCGTTTTTTTATTCATAGTGAACTTCACGTAATTTTTCAATTCGTTTTGATGCATTCTTGACTACGTAATTTTTAATTGAAAGATATGTGATAAGTTTTTTATTTTTATTATAATTCTTTTTTGATTATATTCTATATTGTAATTCTTTACATCAATTTTGAATTAATCTTTGAATTTACGGCACTGAAGAGGGCCCCCATATGTGGGCGAAACGTTTGCCTTTCTTTCTTTTTGTGCATTTTTAAATGTAATAATAATTTTAATCAATGAAAATAAGAAGAAACTGACTCTATGCCAAAGAAATGAACAAACATTATATGAATTTGGGTCAATACAATAATAGACATGTTACCAAACATGTCAATTTGAAATTTAAAAATGGCACTTTCACTATAAAGTTAGAATATCTAACAGTTCTGACCATTTTCAGAACTAGTTGAATTTAATAATAAATTCAAATGTGATAATTAATATCACGAATATTCAAGTTGCATTTTTATTAATTTTTGAAGATAAATTTATTATCATTTTTCCAAAACATCTCAGAATAAATCTGAATGTGAAAATAAACAACTTTCAATTTTTTTTTTTTAAATATGGAGTAAAATTACATATATGGATATTATAATATTTTATCTTTATGTAACGTCTCGCTTGCAAATTCAGTGTAAAATGGATTGTCCGTGAAGCCTATATACAAAATCGTTTTCTTGAAAAATAAACGCCTTCGTCCACTCGTGAAAATCATCATAAAAGTCTCGAATTTCTTAACTGAGTACAGGACAATAGTCTTCTTCAAGGAGGAAAAGAACCTCTCAGGATTGCTTATAGGAGAAAAATTTTCGGTCAGCAAAGCCACATGTCCCGAGTCGGTTTTTAAAACAGTTCAGATCATTCTGTGAGAGCCGCCGGTATTAAAGTCTTCACGAGAAGTTTTCATTAATGTAAAACTTGTTCGCGTTTTGCCATTGTGAACCAATTTGGCATCATTCATTAATAATAAACATTTTTTGAAAAAAATTCCGGTCGGTTCGTGTGCAAAATTTGTTATGTTTTTGATTTATCCGGTTTTTTATTCATAGTGAACTTCACGTAATTTTTCAATTCGTGATGCTGCATACTGGACTACTTCATTTTGAATTGCAAGCTATGTGATAAGTTTTTAATTTTTATTATAATTCTTTTTTGATTATCTTCTATATTGTAATTCTTTACATAAATTTTGAATTAATCTTTGAATTTATGGCACTGAAGAGGGCCCCCATATGTGGCCGAAACGTTTGCCTTTCTTTCTTTTTGTGCATTTTTAAATGTAATAATAATTTTAATCAATGAAAATAAGAAGAAACTGACTCTATGCCAAAGAAATGAACAAACATTATATGAATTTGGGTCAATACAATAATAGACATGTTACCAAACATGTCAATTTGAAATTTAAAAATGGCACTTTCACTATATAGTTAGAATATCTAACAGTTCTGACCATTTTCAGAACTAGTTGAATTTAATAATAAATTCAAATGTGATAATTAATATCACGAATATTCAAGTTGCATTTTTATTAATTTTTAAAGATAAATTTATTATCATTTTTCCAAAACATCTCAGAATAAATCTGAATGTGAAAATAAACAACTTTCAATTTTTTTTTTAAATATGGAGTAAAATTACATATATGGATATTATAATATTTTATCTTTATGTAACGTCTCGCTTGCAAATTCAGTGTAAAATGGATTGTCCGTGAAGCCTATATACAAAATCGTTTTCTTGAAAAATAAACGCCTTCGTCCACTCGTGAAAATCATCATAAAAGTCTCGAATTTCTTAACTAAGTGCAGGACAATAGTCTTCTTCAAGGAGGAAAAGAACCTCTCAGGATTGCTTACAGGAGAAAAATTTTCGGTCAGCAAAGCCACATGTCCCGAGTCGGTTTTTAAAACAGTTCAGATCATTCTGTGAGAGACGCCGGTATTAAAGTCTTCACGAGAAGTTTTCATTAATGTAAAACTTGTTCGCGTTTTGCCATTGTGAACCAATTTGGCATCATTCATTAATAATAAACATTTTTTGAAAAAAATTCCGGTCGGTTCGTGTGCAAAATTTGTTATGTTTTTGATTTATCCGGTTTTTTATTCATAGTGAACTTCACGTAATTTTTCAATTCGTGATGCTGCATACTGGACTACTTCCTTTTTGAATTGCAAGCTATGTGATAAGTTTTTAATTTTTATTATAATTCTTTTTTGATTATCTTCTATATTGTAATTCTTTACATAAATTTTGAATTAATCTTTGAATTTATGGCACTGAAGAGGGCCCCCATATGTGGCCGAAACGTTTGCCTTTCTTTCTTTTTGTGCATTTTTAAATGTAATAATAATTTTAATCAATGAAAATAAGAAGAAACTGACTCTATGCCAAAGAAATGAACAAACATTATATTAATTTGGGTCAATACAATAATAGACATGTTACCAAACATGTCAATTTGAAATTTAAAAATGGCACTTTCACTATAAAGTTAGAATATCTAACAGTTCTGACCATTTTCAGAACTAGTTGAATTTAATAATAAATTCAAATGTGATAATTAATATCACGAATATTCAAGTTGCATTTTTATTAATTTTTAAAGATAAATTTATTATCATTTTTCCAAAACATCTCAGAATAAATCTGAATGTGAAAATAAACAACTTTCAATTTTTTTTAAATATGGAGTAAAATTACATATATGGATATTATAATATTTTATCTTTATGTAACGTCTCGCTTGCAAATTCAGTGTAAAATGGATTGTCCGTGAAGCCTACATACAAAATCGTTTTCTTGAAAAATAAACGCCTTCGTCCACTCGTGAAAATCATCATAAAAGTCTTCAAGGAGGAAAAGAACCTCTCAGGATTGCTTATAGGAGAAAAATTTTCGGTCAGCAAAGCCACATGTCCCGAGTCGGTTTTTAAAACAGTTCAGATCATTCTGTGAGAGCCGCCGGTATTAAAGTCTTCACGAGAAGTTTTCATTAATGTAAAACTTGTTCGCGTTTTGCCATTGTGAACCAATTTGGCATCATTCATTAATAATAAACATTTTTTGAAAAAAATTCCGGTCGGTTCGTGTGCAAAATTTGTTATGTTTTTGATTTATCCGGTTTTTTATTCATAGTGAACTTCACGTAATTTTTCAATTCGTGATGCTGCATACTGGACTACTTCCTTTTTGAATTGCAAGCTATGTGATAAGTTTTTAATTTTTATTATAATTCTTTTTTGATTATCTTCTATATTGTAATTCTTTACATAAATTTTGAATTAATCTTTGAATTTATGGCACTGAAGAGGGCCCCCATATGTGGCCGAAACGTTTGCCTTTCTTTCTTTTTGCGCATTTTTAAATGTAATAATAATTTTAATCAATGAAAATAAGAAGAAACTGAATATATGCCAAATAAATGAACAAACATTATATGAATTTGGGTCAATACAATAATAGACATGATACCAAACATGTCAATTTGAAATTTAAAAATGGCACTTTCACTATAAAGTTAGAATATCTAACAGTTCTGACCATTTTCAGAACTAGTTGAATTTAATAATAAATTCAAATGTGATAATTAATATCACGAATATTCAAGTTGCATTTTTATAAATTTTTAAAGATAAATTTATTATCATTTTTCCAAAACATCTCAGAATAAATCTGAATGTGAAAATAAACAACTTTCAATTTTTTTTTTTTAAATATGGAGTAAAATTACATATATGGATATTATAATATTTTATCTTTATGTAACGTCTCGCTTGCAAATTCAGTGTAAAATGGATTGTCCGTGAAGCCTATATACAAAATCGTTTTCTTGAAAAATAAACGCCTTCGTCCACTCGTGAAAATCATCATAAAAGTCTTCAAGGAGGAAAAGAACCTCTCAGGATTGCTTATAGGAGAAAAATTTTCGGTCAGCAAAGCCACATGTCCCGAGTCGGTTTTTAAAACAGTTCAGATCATTCTGTGAGAGCCGCCGGTATTAAAGTCTTCACGAGAAGTTTTCATTAATGTAAAACTTGTTCGCGTTTTGCCATTGTGAACCAATTTGGCATCATTCATTAATAATAAACATTTTTTGAAAAAAATTCCGGTCGGTTCGTGTGCAAAATTTGTTATGTTTTTGATTTATCCGGTTTTTTATTCATAGTGAACTTCACGTAATTTTTCAATTCGTGATGCTGCATACTGGACTACTTCCTTTTTGAATTGCAAGCTATGTGATAAGTTTTTAATTTTTATTATAATTCTTTTTTGATTATCTTCTATATTGTAATTCTTTACATAAATTTTGAATTAATCTTTGAATTTATGGCACTGAAGAGGGCCCCCATATGTGGCCGAAACGTTTGCCTTTCTTTCTTTTTGTGCATTTTTAAATGTAATAATAATTTTAATCAATGAAAATAAGAAGAAACTGACTCTATGCCAAAGAAATGAACAAACATTATATTAATTTGGGTCAATACAATAATAGACATGTTACCAAACATGTCAATTTGAAATTTAAAAATGGCACTTTCACTATATAGTTAGAATATCTAACAGTTCTGACCATTTTCAGAACTAGTTGAATTTAATAATAAATTCAAATGTGACAATTAATATCACGAATATTCAAGTTGCATTTTTATTAATTTTTAAAGATAAATTTATTATCATTTTTCCAAAACATCTCAGAATAAATCTGAATGTGAAAATAAACAACTTTCAATTTTTTTTTTAAATATGGAGTAAAATTACATATATGGATATTATAATATTTTATCTTTATGTAACGTCTCGCTTGCAAATTCAGTGTAAAATGGATTGTCCGTGAAGCCTATATACAAAATCGTTTTCTTGAAAAATAAACGCCTTCGTCCACTCGTGAAAATCATCATAAAAGTCTCGAATTTCTTAACTAAGTGCAGGACAATAGTCTTCTTCAAGGAGGAAAAGAACCTCTCAGGATTGCTTATAGGAGAAAAATTTTCGGTCAGCAAAGCCACATGTCCCGAGTCGGTTTTTAAAACAGTTCAGATCATTCTGTGAGAGACGCCGGTATTAAAGTCTTCACGAGAAGTTTTCATTAATGTAAAACTTGTTCGCGTTTTGCCATTGTGAACCAATTTGGCATCATTCGTTAATAATAAACATTTTTTGAAAAAAATTCCGGTCGGTTCGTGTACAAAATTTGTTATGTTTTTGATTTATCCGGTTTTTTATTCATAGTGAACTTCACGTAATTTTTCAATTCGTGGTGATGCATACTGGACTACTTCCTTTTTGAATTGCAAGATATGTGATAAGTTTTTAATTTTTATTATAATTCTTTTTTGATTATCTTCTATATTGTAATTCTTTACATAAATTTTGAATTAATCTTTGAATTTATGGCACTGAAGAGGGCCCCCATATGTGGCCGAAACGTTTGCCTTTCTTTCTTTTTGCGCATTTTTAAATGTAATAATAATTTTAATCAATGAAAATAAGAAGAAACTGACTCTATGCCAAAGAAATGAACAAACATTATATGAATTTGGGTCAATACAATAATAGACATGTTACCAAACATGTCAATTTGAAATTTAAAAATGGCACTTTCACTATAAAGTTAGAATATCTAACAGTTCTGACCATTTTCAGAACTAGTTGAATTTAATAATAAATTCAAATGTGATAATTAATATCACGAATATTCAAGTTGCATTTTTATTAATTTTTAAAGATAAATTTATTATCATTTTTCCAAAACATCTCAGAATAAATCTGAATGTGAAAATAAACAACTTTCAATTTTTTTTTTTTTAAATATGGAGTAAAATTACATATATGGATATTATAATATTTTATCTTTATGTAACGTCTCGCTTGCAAATTCAGTGTAAAATGGATTGTCCGTGAAGCCTATATACAAAATCGTTTTCTTGAAAAATAAACGCCTTCGTCCACTCGTGAAAATCATCATAAAAGTCTCGAATTTCTTAACTAAGTACAGGACAATAGTCTTCTTCAAGGAGGAAAAGAACCTCTCAGGATTGCTTATAGGAGAAAAATTTTCGGTCAGCAAAGCCACATGTCCCGAGTCGGTTTTTAAAACAGTTCAGATCATTCTGTGAGAGACGCCGGTATTAAAGTCTTCACGAGAAGTTTTCATTAATGTAAAACTTGTTCGCGTTTTGCCATTGTGAACCAATTTGGCATCATTCATTAATAATAAACATTTTTTGAAAAAAATTCCGGTCGGTTCGTGTGCAAAATTTGTTATGTTTTTGATTTATCCGGTTTTTTATTCATAGTGAACTTCACGTAATTTTTCAATTCGTGATGCTGCATACTGGACTACTTCCTTTTTGAATTGCAAGCTATGTGATAAGTTTTTAATTTTTATTATAATTCTTTTTTGATTATCTTCTATATTGTAATTCTTTACATAAATTTTGAATTAATCTTTGAATTTATGGCACTGAAGAGGGCCCCCATATGTGGCCGAAACGTTTGCCTTTCTTTCTTTTTGTGCATTTTTAAATGTAATAATAATTTTAATCAATGAAAATAAGAAGAAACTGACTCTATGCCAAAGAAATGAACAAACATTATATGAATTTGGGTCAATACAATAATAGACATGTTACCAAACATGTCAATTTGAAATTTAAAAATGGCACTTTCACTATAAAGTTAGAATATCTAACAGTTCTGACCATTTTCAGAACTAGTTGAATTTAATAATAAATTCAAATGTGATAATTAATATCACGAATATTCAAGTTGCATTTTTATTAATTTTTAAAGATAAATTTATTATCATTTTTCCAAAACATCTCAGAATAAATCTGAATGTGAAAATAAACAACTTTCAATTTTTTTTTTTTAAATATGGAGTAAAATTACATATATGGATATTATAATATTTTATCTTTATGTAACGTCTCGCTTGCAAATTCAGTGTAAAATGGATTGTCCGTGAAGCCTATATACAAAATCGTTTTCTTGAAAAATAAACGCCTTCGTCCACTCGTGAAAATCATCATAAAAGTCTCGAATTTCTTAACTAAGTGCAGGACAATAGTCTTCTTCAAGGAGGAAAAGAACCTCTCAGGATTGCTTACAGGAGAAAAATTTTCGGTCAGCAAAGCCACATGTCCCGAGTCGGTTTTTAAAACAGTTCAGATCATTCTGTGAGAGACGCCGGTATTAAAGTCTTCACGAGAAGTTTTCATTAATGTAAAACTTGTTCGCGTTTTGCCATTGTGAACCAATTTGGCATCATTCATTAATAATAAACATTTTTTGAAAAAAATTCCGGTCGGTTCGTGTGCAAAATTTGTTATGTTTTTGATTTATCCGGTTTTTTATTCATAGTGAACTTCACGTAATTTTTCAATTCGTGATGCTGCATACTGGACTACTTCCTTTTTGAATTGCAAGCTATGTGATAAGTTTTTAATTTTTATTATAATTCTTTTTTGATTATCTTCTATATTGTAATTCTTTACATAAATTTTGAATTAATCTTTGAATTTATGGCACTGAAGAGGGCCCCCATATGTGGCCGAAACGTTTGCCTTTCTTTCTTTTTGTGCATTTTTAAATGTAATAATAATTTTAATCAATGAAAATAAGAAGAAACTGACTCTATGCCAAAGAAATGAACAAACATTATATTAATTTGGGTCAATACAATAATAGACATGTTACCAAACATGTCAATTTGAAATTTAAAAATGGCACTTTCACTATATAGTTAGAATATCTAACAGTTCTGACCATTTTCAGAACTAGTTGAATTTAATAATAAATTCAAATGTGATAATTAATATCACGAATATTCAAGTTGCATTTTTATTAATTTTTAAAGATAAATTTATTATCATTTTTCCAAAACATCTCAGAATAAATCTGAATGTGAAAATAAACAACTTTCAATTTTTTTTTTAAATATGGAGTAAAATTACATATATGGATATTATAATATTTTATCTTTATGTAACGTCTCGCTTGCAAATTCAGTGTAAAATGGATTGTCCGTGAAGCCTACATACAAAATCGTTTTCTTGAAAAATAAACGCCTTCGTCCACTCGTGAAAATCATCATAAAAGTCTTCAAGGAGGAAAAGAACCTCTCAGGATTGCTTATAGGAGAAAAATTTTCGGTCAGCAAAGCCACATGTCCCGAGTCGGTTTTTAAAACAGTTCAGATCATTCTGTGAGAGACGCCGGTATTAAAGTCTTCACGAGAAGTTTTCATTAATGTAAAACTTGTTCGCGTTTTGCCATTGTGAACCAATTTGGCATCATTCGTTAATAATAAACATTTTTTGAAAAAAATTCCGGTCGGTTCGTGTGCAAAATTTGTTATGTTTTTGATTTATCCGGTTTTTTATTCATAGTGAACTTCACGTAAATTTTCAATTCGTGATGCTGCATACTGGACTACTTCCTTTTTGAATTGCAAGCTATGTGATAAGTTTTTAATTTTTATTATAATTCTTTTTTGATTATCTTCTATATTGTAATTCTTTACATAAATTTTGAATTAATCTTTGAATTTATGGCACTGAAGAGGGCCCCCATATGTGGCCGAAACGTTTGCCTTTCTTTCTTTTTGCGCATTTTTAAATGTAATAATAATTTTAATCAATGAAAATAAGAAGAAACTGACTATATGCCAAAGAAATGAACAAACATTATATGAATTTGGGTCAATACAATAATAGACATGATACCAAACATGTCTATTTGAAATTTAAAAATGGCACTTTCACTATAAAGTTAGAATATCTAACAGTTCTGACCATTTTCAGAACTAGTTGAATTTAATAATAAATTCAAATGTGATAATTAATATCACGAATATTCAAGTTGCATTTTTATTAATTTTTAAAGATAAATTTATTATCATTTTTCCAAAACATCTCAGAATAAATCTGAATGTGAAAATAAACAACTTTCAATTTTTTTTTTTTAAATATGGAGTAAAATTACATATATGGATATTATAATATTTTATCTTTATGTAACGTCTCGCTTGCAAATTCAGTGTAAAATGGATTGTCCGTGAAGCCTATATACAAAATCGTTTTCTTGAAAAATAAACGCCTTCGTCCACTCGTGAAAATCATCATAAAAGTCTTCAAGGAGGAAAAGAACCTCTCAGGATTGCTTATAGGAGAAAAATTTTCGGTCAGCAAAGCCACATGTCCCGAGTCGGTTTTTAAAACAGTTCAGATCATTCTGTGAGAGCCGCCGGTATTAAAGTCTTCACGAGAAGTTTTCATTAATGTAAAACTTGTTCGCGTTTTGCCATTGTGAACCAATTTGGCATCATTCATTAATAATAAACATTTTTTGAAAAAAATTCCGGTCGGTTCGTGTGCAAAATTTGTTATGTTTTTGATTTATCCGGTTTTTTATTCATAGTGAACTTCACGTAATTTTTCAATTCGTGATGCTGCATACTGGACTACTTCCTTTTTTGAATTGCAAGCTATGTGATAAGTTTTTAATTTTTATTATAATTCTTTTTTGATTATCTTCTATATTGTAATTCTTTACATAAATTTTGAATTAATCTTTGAATTTATGGCACTGAAGAGGGCCCCCATATGTGGCCGAAACGTTTGCCTTTCTTTCTTTTTGCGCATTTTTAAATGTAATAATAATTTTAATCAATGAAAATAAGAAGAAACTGACTTTATGCCAAAGAAATGAACAAACATTATATGAATTTGGGTCAATACAATAATAGACATGATACCAAACATGTCAATTTGAAATTTAAAAATGGCACTTTCACTATAAAGTTAGAATATCTAACAGTTCTGACCATTTTCAGAACTAGTTGAATTTAATAATAAATTCAAATGTGATAATTAATATCACGAATATTCAAGTTGCATTTTTATAAATTTTTAAAGATAAATTTATTATCATTTTTCCAAAACATCTCAGAATAAATCTGAATGTGAAAATAAACAACTTTCAATTTTTTTTTTAAATATGGAGTAAAATTACATATATGGATATTATAATATTTTATCTTTATGTAACGTCTCGCTTGCAAATTCAGTGTAAAATGGATTGTCCGTGAAGCCTATATACAAAATCGTTTTCTTGAAAAATAAACGCCTTCGTCCACTCGTGAAAATCATCATAAAAGTCTTCAAGGAGGAAAAAGAACCTCTCAGGATTGCTTATAGGAGAAAAATTTTCGGTCAGCAAAGCCACATGTCCCGAGTCGGTTTTTAAAACAGTTCAGATCATTCTGTGAGAGACGCCGGTATTAAAGTCTTCACGAGAAGTTTTCATTAATGTAAAACTTGTTCGCGTTTTGCCATTGTGAACCAATTTGGCATCATTCATTAATAATAAACATTTTTTCAAAAAAATTCCGGTCGGTTCGTGTGCAAAATTTGTTATGTTTTTGATTTATCCGGTTTTTTATTCATAGTGAACTTCACGTAATTTTTCAATTCGTGATGCTGCATACTGGACTACTTCCTTTTTGAATTGCAAGCTATGTGATAAGTTTTTAATTTTTATTATAATTCTTTTTTGATTATCTTCTATATTGTAATTCTTTACATAAATTTTGAATTAATCTTTGAATTTATGGCACTGAAGAGGGCCCCCATATGTGGCCGAAACGTTTGCCTTTCTTTCTTTTTGCGCATTTTTAAATGTAATAATAATTTTAATCAATGAAAATAAGAAGAAACTGACTTTATGCCAAAGAAATGAACAAACATTATATGAATTTGGGTCAATACAATAATAGACATGATACCAAACATGTCAATTTGAAATTTAAAAATGGCACTTTCACTATAAAGTTAGAATATCTAACAGTTCTGACCATTTTTCAGAACTAGTTGAATTTAATAATAAATTCAAATGTGATAATTAATATCACGAATATTCAAGTTGCATTTTTATAAATTTTTAAAGATAAATTTATTATCATTTTTCCAAAACATCTCAGAATAAATCTGAATGTGAAAATAAACAACTTTCAATTTTTTTTTTTTAAATATGGAGTAAAATTACATATATGGATATTATAATATTTTATCTTTATGTAACGTCTCGCTTGCAAATTCAGTGTAAAATGGATTGTCCGTGAAGCCTATATACAAAATCGTTTTCTTGAAAAATAAACGCCTTCGTCCACTCGTGAAAATCATCATAAAAGTCTTCAAGGAGGAAAAGAACCTCTCAGGATTGCTTATAGGAGAAAAATTTTCGGTCAGCAAAGCCACATGTCCCGAGTCGGTTTTTAAAACAGTTCAGATCATTCTGTGAGAGCCGCCGGTATTAAAGTCTTCACGAGAAGTTTTCATTAATGTAAAACTTGTTCGCGTTTTGCCATTGTGAACCAATTTGGCATCATTCATTAATAATAAACATTTTTTGAAAAAAATTCCGGTCGGTTCGTGTGCAAAATTTGTTATGTTTTTGATTTATCCGGTTTTTTATTCATAGTGAACTTCACGTAATTTTTCAATTCGTGATGCTGCATACTGGACTACTTCCTTTTTGAATTGCAAGCTATGTGATAAGTTTTTAATTTTTATTATAATTCTTTTTTGATTATCTTCTATATTGTAATTCTTTACATAAATTTTGAATTAATCTTTGAATTTATGGCACTGAAGAGGGCCCCCATATGTGGCCGAAACGTTTGCCTTTCTTTCTTTTTGCGCATTTTTAAATGTAATAATAATTTTAATCAATGAAAATAAGAAGAAACTGACTATATGCCAAAGAAATGAACAAACATTAAATGAATTTGGGTCAATACAATAATATACATGATACAAAACATGTCAATTTGAAATTTAAAAATGGCACTTTCACTATAAAGTTAGAATATCTAACAGTTCTGACCATTTTCAGAACTAGTTGAATTTAATAATAAATTCAAATGTGATAATTAATATCACGAATATTCAAGTTGCATTTTTATAAATTTTTAAAGATAAATTTATTATCATTTTTCCAAAACATCTCAGAATAAATCTGAATGTGAAAATAAACAACTTTCAATTTTTTTTTTAAATATGGAGTAAAATTACATATATGGATATTATAATATTTTATCTTTATGTAACGTCTCGCTTGCAAATTCAGTGTAAAATGGATTGTCCGTGAAGCCTATATACAAAATCGTTTTCTTGAAAAATAAACGCCTTCGTCCACTCGTGAAAATCATCATAAAAGTCTTCAAGGAGGAAAAGAACCTCTCAGGATTGCTTATAGGAGAAAAATTTTCGGTCAGCAAAGCCACATGTCCCGAGTCGGTTTTTAAAACAGTTCAGATCATTCTGTGAGAGACGCCGGTATTAAAGTCTTCACGAGAAGTTTTCATTAATGTAAAACTTGTTCGCGTTTTGCCATTGTGAACCAATTTGGCATCATTCATTAATAATAAACATTTTTTGAAAAAAATTCCGGTCGGTTCGTGTGCAAAATTTGTTATGTTTTTGATTTATCCGGTTTTTTATTCATAGTGAACTTCACGTAATTTTTCAATTCGTGATGCTGCATACTGGACTACTTCCTTTTTGAATTGCAAGCTATGTGATAAGTTTTTAATTTTTATTATAATTCTTTTTTGATTATCTTCTATATTGTAATTCTTTACATAAATTTTGAATTAATCTTTGAATTTATGGCACTGAAGAGGGCCCCCATATGTGGCCGAAACGTTTGCCTTTCTTTCTTTTTGCGCATTTTTAAATGTAATAATAATTTTAATCAATGAAAATAAGAAGAAACTGACTTTATGCCAAAGAAATGAACAAACATTATATGAAATTGTGTCAATACAATAATAGACAAGATACCAAACATGTCAATTTGAAATTTAAAAATGGCACTTTCACTATAAAGTTAGAATATCTAACAGTTCTGACCATTTTCAGAACTAGTTGAATTTAATAATAAATTCAAATGTGATAATTAATATCACGAATATTCAAGTTTCATTTTTATTAATTTTTAAAGATAAATTTATTATCATTTTTCCAAAACATCTCAGAATAAATCTGAATGTGAAAATAAACAACTTTCAATTTTTTTTTTAAATATGGAGTAAAATTACATATATGGATATTATAATATTTTATCTTTATGTAACGTCTCGCTTGCAAATTCAGTGTAAAATGGATTGTCCGTGAAGCCTATATACAAAATCGTTTTCTTGAAAAATAAACGCCTTCGTCCACTCGTGAAAATCATCATAAAAGTCTTCAAGGAGGAAAAGAACCTCTCAGGATTGCTTATAGGAGAAAAATTTTCGGTCAGCAAAGCCACATGTCCCGAGTCGGTTTTTAAAACAGTTCAGATCATTCTGTGAGAGACGCCGGTATTAAAGTCTTCACGAGAAGTTTTCATTAATGTAAAACTTGTTTGCATTTTGCCATTGTGAACCAATTTGGCATCATTCATTAATAATAAACATTTTTTGAAAAAAATTCCGGTCGGTTCGTGTGCAAAATTTGTTATGTTTTTGATTTATCCGGTTTTTTATTCATAGTGAACTTCACGTAATTTTTCAATTCGTGATGCTGCATACTGGACTACTTCCTTTTTGAATTGCAAGCTATGTGATAAGTTTTTAATTTTTATTATAATTCTTTTTTGATTATCTTCTATATTGTAATTCTTTACATAAATTTTGAATTAATCTTTGAATTTATGGCACTGAAGAGGGCCCCCATATGTGGCCGAAACGTTTGCCTTTCTTTCTTTTTGCGCATTTTTAAATGTAATAATAATTTTAATCAATGAAAATAAGAAGAAACTGACTATATGCCAAAGAAATGACCATACATTATATGAATTTGGGTCAATACAATAATAGACTGGGTACCCAACATGTCAATTTGAAATTTAAAAATGGCACTTTCACTATATAGTTAGAATATCTAACAGTTCTGACCATTTTCAGAACTAGTTGAATTTAATAATAAATTCAAATGTGACAATTAATATCACGAATATTCAAGTTGCATTTTTATAAATTTTTAAAGATAAATTTATTATCATTTTTCCAAAACATCTCAGAATAAATCTGAATGTGAAAATAAACAACTTTCAATTTTTTTTTTTAAATATGGAGTAAAATTACATATATGGATATTATAATATTTTATCTTTATGTAACGTCTCGCTTGCAAATTCAGTGTAAAATGGATTGTCCGTGAAGCCTATATACAAAATCGTTTTCTTGAAAAATAAACGCCTTCGTCCACTCGTGAAAATCATCATAAAAGTCTCGAATTTCTTAACTAAGTGCAGGACAATAGTCTTCTTCAAGGAGGAAAAGAACCTCTCAGGATTGCTTATAGGAGAAAAATTTTCGGTCAGCAAAGCCACATGTCCCGAGTCGGTTTTTAAAACAGTACAGATCATTCTGTGAGAGCCGCCGGTATTAAAGTCTTCACGAGAAGTTTTCATTAATGTAAAACTTGTTCGCGTTTTGCCATTGTGAACCAATTTGGCATCATTCATTAATAATAAACATTTTTTGAAAAAAATTCCGGTCGGTTCGTGTGCAAAATTTGTTATGTTTTTGATTTATCCGGTTTTTTATTCATAGTGAACTTCACGTAATTTTTCAATTCGTGATGATGCATACTGGACTACTTCCTTTTTGAATTGCAAGCTATGTGATAAGTTTTTAATTTTTATTATAATTCTTTTTTGATTATCTTCTATATTGTAATTCTTTACATAAATTTTGAATTAATCTTTGAATTTATGGCACTGAAGAGGGCCCCCATATGTGGCCGAAACGTTTGCCTTTCTTTCTTTTTGCGCATTTTTAAATGTAATAATAATTTTAATCAATGAAAATAAGAAGAAACTGACTCTATGCCAAAGAAATGAACAAACATTATATGAATTTGGGTCAATACAATAATAGACATGTTACCAAACATGTCAATTTGAAATTTAAAAATGGCACTTTCACTATAAAGTTAGAATATCTAACAGTTCTGACCATTTTCAGAACTAGTTGAATTTAATAATAAATTCAAATGTGATAATTAATATCACGAATATTCAAGTTTCATTTTTATTAATTTTTAAAGATAAATTTATTATCATTTTTCCAAAACATCTCAGAATAAATCTGAATGTGAAAATAAACAACTTTCAATTTTTTTTTTTTAAATATGGAGTAAAATTACATATATGGATATTATAATATTTTATCTTTATGTAACGTCTCGCTTGCAAATTCAGTGTAAAATGGATTGTCCGTGAAGCCTATATACAAAATCGTTTTCTTGAAAAATAAACGCCTTCGTCCACTCGTGAAAATCATCATAAAAGTCTCGAATTTCTTAACTAAGTGCAGGACAATAGTCTTCTTCAAGGAGGAAAAGAACCTCTCAGGATTGCTTATAGGAGAAAAATTTTCGGTCAGCAAAGCCACATGTCCCGAGTCGGTTTTTAAAACAGTTCAGATCATTCTGTGAGAGACGCCGGTATTAAAGTCTTCACGAGAAGTTTTCATTAATGTAAAACTTGTTCGCGTTTTGCCATTGTGAACCAATTTGGCATCATTCATTAATAATAAACATTTTTTGAAAAAAATTCCGGTCGGTTCGTGTGCTAAATTTGTTATGTTTTTGATTTATGCGGTTTTTTATTCATAGTGAACTTCACGTAATTTTTCAATTCGTGATGCTGCATACTGGACTACTTCCTTTTTGAATTGCAAGCTATGTGATAAGTTTTTAATTTTTATTATAATTCTTTTTTGATTATCTTCTATATTGTAATTCTTTACATAAATTTTGAATTAATCTTTGAATTTATGGCACTGAAGAGGGCCCCCATATGTGGCCGAAACGTTTGCCTTTCTTTCTTTTTGCGCATTTTTTAATGTAATAATAATTTTAATCAATGAAAATAAGAAGAAACTGACTCTATGCCAAAGAAATGAACAAACATTATATGAATTTGGGTCAATACAATAATAGACATGTTACCAAACATGTCAATTTGAAATTTAAAAATGGCACTTTCACTATATAGTTAGAATATCTAACAGTTCTGACCATTTTCAGAACTAGTTGAATTTAATAATAAATTCAAATGTGATAAATAATATCACGAATATTCAAGTTGCATTTTTATTAATTTTTAAAGATAAATTTATTATCATTTTTCCAAAACATCTCAGAATAAATCTGAATGTGAAAATAAACAACTTTCAATTTTTTTTTTAAATATGGAGTAAAATTACATATATGGATATTATAATATTTTATCTTTATGTAACGTCTCGCTTGCAAATTCAGTGTAAAATGGATTGTCCGTGAAGCCTATATACAAAATCGTTTTCTTGAAAAATAAACGCCTTCGTCCACTCGTGAAAATCATCATAAAAGTCTCGAATTTCTTAACTAAGTGCAGGACAATAGTCTTCTTCAAGGAGGAAAAGAACCTCTCAGGATTGCTTATAGGAGAAAAATTTTCGGTCAGCAAAGCCACATGTCCCGAGTCGGTTTTTAAAACAGTTCAGATCATTCTGTGAGAGACGCCGGTATTAAAGTCTTCACGAGAAGTTTTCATTAATGTAAAACTTGTTCGCGTTTTGCCATTGTGAACCAATTTGGCATCATTCATTAATAATAAACATTTTTTGAAAAAAATTCCGGTCGGTTCGTGTGCAAAATTTGTTATGTTTTTGATTTATCCGGTTTTTTATTCATAGTGAACTTCACGTAATTTTTCAATTCGTGATGCTGCATACTGGACTACTTCCTTTTTGAATTGCAAGCTATGTGATAAGTTTTTAATTTTTATTATAATTCTTTTTTGATTATCTTCTATATTGTAATTCTTTACATAAATTTTGAATTAATCTTTGAATTTATGGCACTGAAGAGGGCCCCCATATGTGGCCGAAACGTTTGCCTTTCTTTCTTTTTGCGCATTTTTAAATGTAATAATAATTTTAATCAATGAAAATAAGAAGAAACTGACTCTATGCCAAAGAAATGAACAAACATTATATGAATTTGGGTCAATACAATAATAGACATGTTACCAAACATGTCAATTTGAAATTTAAAAATGGCACTTTCACTATAAAGTTAGAATATCTAACAGTTCTGACCATTTTCAGAACTAGTTGAATTTAATAATAAATTCAAATGTGATAATTAATATCACGAATATTCAAGTTGCATTTTTATTAATTTTTAAAGATAAATTTATTATCATTTTTCCAAAACATCTCAGAATAAATCTGAATGTGAAAATAAACAACTTTCAATTTTTTTTTTTAAATATGGAGTAAAATTACATATATGGATATTATAATATTTTATCTTTATGTAACGTCTCGCTTGCAAATTCAGTGTAAAATGGATTGTCCGTGAAGCCTATATACAAAATCGTTTTCTTGAAAAAATAAACGCCTTCGTCCACTCGTGAAAATCATCATAAAAGTCTCGAATTTCTTAACTGAGTACAGGACAATAGTCTTCTTCAAGGAGGAAAAGAACCTCTCAGGATTGCTTATAGGAGAAAAATTTTCGGTCAGCAAAGCCACATGTCCCGAGTCGGTTTTTAAAACAGTTCAGATCATTCTGTGAGAGCCGCCGGTATTAAAGTCTTCACGAGAAGTTTTCATTAATGTAAAACTTGTTCGCGTTTTGCCATTGTGAACCAATTTGGCATCATTCATTAATAATAAACATTTTTTGAAAAAAATTCCGGTCGGTTCGTGTGCAAAATTTGTTATGTTTTTGATTTATCCGGTTTTTTATTCATAGTGAACTTCACGTAATTTTTCAATTCGTGATGATGCATACTGGACTACTTCCTTTTTGAATTGCAAGCTATGTGATAAGTTTTTAATTTTTATTATAATTCTTTTTTGATTATCTTCTATATTGTAATTCTTTACATAAATTTTGAATTAATCTTTGAATTTACGGCACTGAAGAGGGCCCCCATATGTGGCCGAAACGTTTGCCTTTCTTTCTTTTTGCGCATTTTTAAATGTAATAATAATTTTAATCAATGAAAATAAGAAGAAACTGACTCTATGCCAAAGAAATGAACAAACATTATATGAATTTGGGTCAATACAATAATAGACATGTTACCAAACATGTCAATTTGAAATTTAAAAATGGCACTTTCACTATAAAGTTAGAATATCTAACAGTTCTGACCATTTTCAGAACTAGTTGAATTTAATAATAAATTCAAATGTGATAATTAATATCACGAATATTCAAGTTGCATTTTTATTAATTTTTAAAGATAAATTTATTATCATTTTTCCAAAACATCTCAGAATAAATCTGAATGTGAAAATAAACAACTTTCAATTTTTTTTTTTTAAATATGGAGTAAAATTACATATATGGATATTATAATATTTTATCTTTATGTAACGTCTCGCTTGCAAATTCAGTGTAAAATGGATTGTCCGTGAAGCCTATATACAAAATCGTTTTCTTGAAAAATAAACGCCTTCGTCCACTCGTGAAAATCATCATAAAAGTCTCGAATTTCTTAACTAAGTACAGGACAATAGTCTTCTTCAAGGAGGAAAAGAACCTCTCAGGATTGCTTATAGGAGAAAAATTTTCGGTCAGCAAAGCCACATGTCCCGAGTCGGTTTTTAAAACAGTTCAGATCATTCTGTGAGAGTCGCCGGTATTAAAGTCTTCACGAGAAGTTTTCATTAATGTAAAACTTGTTCGCGTTTTGCCATTGTGAACCAATTTGGCATCATTCATTAATAATAAACATTTTTTGAAAAAAATTCCGGTCGGTTCGTGTGCAAAATTTGTTATGTTTTTTGATTTATCCGGTTTTTTATTCATAGTGAACTTCTATTAATTTTTCAATTCGTGATGATGCATACTGGACTAATTCTTTTTGAATTGCAAGCTATGTGATAAGTTTTTAATTTTTATTATAATTCTTTTTTGATTATCTTCTATATTGTAATTCTTTACATAAATTTTGAATTAATCTTTGAATTTACGGCACTGAAGAGGGCCCCCATATGTGGGCGAAACGTTTGCCTTTCTTTCTTTTTGCGCATTTTTAAATGTAATAATAATTTTAATCAATGAAAATAAGAAGAAACTGACTCTATGCCAAAGAAATGAACAAACATTATATGAATTTGGGTCAATACAATAATAGACATGTTACCAAACATGTCAATTTGAAATTTAAAAATGGCACTTTCACTATAAAGTTAGAATATCTAACAGTTCTGACCATTTTCAGAACTAGTTGAATTTAATAATAAATTCAAATGTGATAATTAATATCACGAATGTTCAAGTTGCATTTTTATTAATTTTTAAAGATAAATTTATTATCATTTTTCCAAAACATCTCAGAATAAATCTGAATGTCAAAATAAACAACTTTCAATTTTTTTTTTTTTAAATATGGAGTAAAATTACATGTATAGATATTATAATATTTTATCTTTATGTAACGTCTCGCTTGCAAATTCAGTGTAAAATGGATTGTCCGTGAAGCCTATATACAAAATCGTTTTCTTGAAAAATAAACGCCTTCGTCCACTCGTGAAAATCATCATAAAAGTCTCGAATTTCTTAACTTAGTACAGGACAATAGTCTTCTTCAAGGAGGAAAAGAACCTCTCAGGATTGCTTATAGGAGAAAAATTTTCGGTCAGCAAAGCCACATGTCCCGAGTCGGTTTGTAAAACAGTTCAGATCATTCTGTGAGAGCCGCCGGTATTAAAGTCTTCACGAGAAGTTTTCATTAATGTAAAACTTGTTCGCGTTTTGCCATTGTGAACCAATTTGGCATCATTCATTAATAATAAACATTTTTTGAAAAAAATTCCGGTCGGTTCGTGTGCAAAATTTGTTATGTTTTTGATTTATCCGGTTTTTTATTCATAGTGAACTTCACGTAATTTTTCAATTCGTGATGATGCATACTGGACTACTTCCTTTTTGAATTGCAAGCTATGTGATAAGTTTTTAATTTTTATTATAATTCTTTTTTTGATTATCTTCTATATTGTAATTCTTTACATAAATTTTGAATTAATCTTTGAATTTACGGCACTGAAGAGGGCCCCCATATGTGGGCGAAACGTTTGCCTTTTCTTTCTTTTTGCGCATTTTTAAATGTAATAATAATTTTAATCAATGAAAATAAGAAGAAACTGACTCTATGCCAAAGAAATGAACAAACATTATATGAATTTGGGTCAATACAATAATAGACATGTTACCAAACATGTCAATTTGAAATTTAAAAATGGCACTTTCACTATAAAGTTAGAATATCTAACAGTTCTGACCATTTTCAGAACTAGTTGAATTTAATAATAAATTCAAATGTGATAATTAATATCACGAATGTTCAAGTTGCATTTTTATTAATTTTTAAAGATAAATTTATTATCATTTTTCCAAAACATCTCAGAATAAATCTGAATGTCAAAATAAACAACTTTCAATTTTTTTTTTTAAATATGGAGTAAAATTACATGTATAGATATTATAATATTTTATCTTTATGTAACGTCTCGCTTGCAAATTCAGTGTAAAATGGATTGTCCGTGAAGCCTATATACAAAATCGTTTTCTTGAAAAATAAACGCCTTCGTCCACTCGTGAAAATCATCATAAAAGTCTCGAATTTCTTAACTGAGTACAGGACAATAGTCTTCTTCAAGGAGGAAAAGAACCTCTCAGGATTGCTTATAGGAGAAAAATTTTCGGTCAGCAAAGCCACATGTCCCGAGTCGGTTTTTAAAACAGTTCAGATCATTATGTGAGAGCCGCCGGTATTAAAGTCTTCACGAGAAGTTTTCATTAATGTAAAACTTGTTCGCGTTTTGCCATTGTGAACCAATTTGGCATCATTCATTAATAATAAACATTTTTTGAAAAAAATTCCGGTCGGTTCGTGTGCAAAATTTGTTATGTTTTTGATTTATCCGGTTTTTTATTCATAGTGAACTTCACGTAATTTTTCAATTCGTGATGATGCATACTGGACTACTTCCTTTTTGAATTGCAAGCTATGTGATAAGTTTTTAATTTTTATTATAATTCTTTTTTGATTATCTTCTATATTGTAATTCTTTACATAAATTTTGAATTAATCTTTGAATTTATGGCACTGAAGAGGGCCCCCATATGTGGACGAAACGTTTGCCTTTCTTTCTTTTTGCGCATTTTTAAATGTAATAATAATTTTAATCAATGAAAATAAGAAGAAACTGACTCTATGCCAAAGAAATGAACAAACATTATATGAATTTGGGTCAATACAATAATAGACATGTTACCAAACATGTCAATTTGAAATTTAAAAATGGCACTTTCACTATATAGTTAGAATATCTAACAGTTCTGACCATTTTCAGAACTAGTTGAATTTAATAATAAATTCAAATGTGACAATTAATATCACGAATATTCAAGTTGCATTTTTATTAATTTTTAAAGATAAATTTATTATCATTTTTCCAAAACATCTCAGAATAAATCTGAATGTGAAAATAAACAACTTTCAATTTTTTTTTTTAAATATGGAGTAAAATTACATATATGGATATTATAATATTTTATCTTTATGTAACGTCTCGCTTGCAAATTCAGTGTAAAATGGATTGTCCGTGAAGCCTATATACAAAATCGTTTTCTTGAAAAATAAACGCCTTCGTCCACTCGTGAAAATCATCATAAAAGTCTCGAATTTCTTAACTGAGTACAGGACAATAGTCTTCTTCAAGGAGGAAAAGAACCTCTCAGGATTGCTTATAGGAGAAAAATTTTCGGTCAGCAAAGCCACATGTCCCGAGTCGGTTTTTAAAACAGTTCAGATCATTCTGTGAGAGTCGCCGGTATTAAAGTCTTCACGAGAAGTTTTCATTAATGTAAAACTTGTTCGCGTTTTGCCATTGTGAACCAATTTGGCATCATTCATTAATAATAAACATTTTTTGAAAAAAATTCCGGTCGGTTCGTGTGCAAAATTTGTTATGTTTTTGATTTATCCGGTTTTTTATTCATAGTGAACTTCACGTAATTTTTCAATTCGTGATGATGCATACTGGACTACTTCATTTTTAAATTCAAGCTATGTGATAATTTTTTAATTTTTATTATAATTATTTTTTTGATTATCTTCTATATTGTAATTCTTTACATAAATTTTGAATTAATCTTTGAATTTACGGCACTGAAGAGGGCCCCCATATGTGGGCGAAACGTTTGCCTTTCTTTCTTTTTGCGCATTTTTAAATGTAATAATAATTTTAATCAATGAAAATAAGAAGAAACTGACTCTATGCCAAAGAAATGAACAAACATTATATGAATTTGGGTCAATACAATAATAGACATGTTACCAAACATGTCAATTTGAAATTTAAAAATGGCACTTTCACTATAAAGTTAGAATATCTAACAGTTCTGACCATTTTCAGAACTAGTTGAATTTAATAATAAATTCAAATGTGATAATTAATATCACGAATGTTCAAGTTGCATTTTTATTAATTTTTAAAGATAAATTTATTATCATTTTTCCAAAACATCTCAGAATAAATCTGAATGTCAAAATAAACAACTTTCAATTTTTTTTTTAAAAAATGGGTAAAATTACATGTATAGATATTATAATATTTTATCTTTATGTAACGTCTCGCTTGCAAATTCAGTGTAAAATGGATTGTCCGTGAAGCCTATATACAAAATCGTTTTCTTGAAAAATAAACGCCTTCGTCCACTCGTGAAAATCATCATAAAAGTCTCGAATTTCTTAACTGAGTACAGGACAATAGTCTTCTTCAAGGAGGAAAAGAACCTCTCAGGATTGCTTATAGGAGAAAAATTTTCGGTCAGCAAAGCCACATGTCCCGAGTCGGTTTTTAAAACAGTTCAGATCATTCTGTGAGAGCCGCCGGTATTAAAGTCTTCACGAGAAGTTTTCATTAATGTAAAACTTGTTCGCGTTTTGCCATTGTGAACCAATTTGGCATCATTCATTAATAATAAACATTTTTTGAAAAAAATTCCGGTCGGTTCGTGTGCAAAATTTGTTATGTTTTTGATTTATCCGGTTTTTTATTCATAGTGAACTTCACGTAATTTTTCAATTCGTGATGCTGCATACTGGCCTCCTTCCTTTTTGAATTGCAAGCTATGTGATAAGTTTTTAATTTTTATTATAATTCTTTTTTGATTATCTTCTATATTGTAATTCTTTACATAAATTTTGAATTAATCTTTGAATTTACGGCACTGAAGAGGGCCCCCATATGTGGGCGAAACGTTTGCCTTTCTTTCTTTTTGCGCATTTTTAAATGTAATAATAATTTTAATCAATGAAAATAAGAAGAAACTGACTCTATGCCAAAAAAATGAACAAACATTATATGAATTTGGGTCAATACAATAATAGACATGTTACCAAACATGTCAATTTGAAATTTAAAAATGGCACTTTCACTATAAAGTTAGAATATCTAACAGTTCTGACCATTTTCAGAACTAGTTGAATTTAATAATAAATTCAAATGTGATAATTAATATCACGACTCTTCAAGTTTCATTTTTATTCAATTTTAAAGATAAGTTGATTATCACTTTGCCAAAACCTCTCCGCATAAATCTGAATGTCAAAATAAACAACTTTCAATTTTTTTTTTAAATATGGAGTAAAATTACATGTATAGATATTATAATATTTTATCTTTATGTAACGTCTCGCTTGCAAATTCAGTGTAAAATGGATTGTCCGTGAAGCCTATATACAAAATCGTTTTCTTGAAAAATAAACGCCTTCGTCCACTCGTGAAAATCATCATAAAAGTCTCGAATTTCTTAACTGAGTACAGGACAATAGTCTTCTTCAAGGAGGAAAAGAACCTCTCAGGATTGCTTATAGGAGAAAAATTTTCGGTCAGCAAAGCCACATGTCCCGAGTCGGTTTTTAAAACAGTTCAGATCATTCTGTGAGAGCCGCCGGTATTAAAGTCTTCACGAGAAGTTTTCATTAATGTAAAACTTGTTCGCGTTTTGCCATTGTGAACCAATTTGGCATCATTCATTAATAATAAACATTTTTTGAAAAAAATTCCGGTCGGTTCGTGTGCAAAATTTGTTATGTTTTTGATTTATCCGGTTTTTTATTCATAGTGAACTTCACGTAATTTTTCAATTCGTGATGCTGCATACTGGACTACTTCCTTTTTGAATTGCAAGCTATGTGATAAGTTTTTAATTTTTATTATAATTCTTTTTTGATTATCTTCTATATTGTAATTCTTTACATAAATTTTGAATTAATCTTTGAATTTATGGCACTGAAGAGGGCCCCCATATGTGGCCGAAACGTTTGCCTTTCTTTCTTTTTGCGCATTTTTAAATGTAATAATAATTTTAATCAATGAAAATAAGAAGAAACTGACTCTATGCCAAAGAAATGAACAAACATTATATGAATTTGGGTCAATACAATAATAGACATGTTACCAAACATGTCAATTTGAAATTTAAAAATGGCACTTTCACTATATAGTTAGAATATCTAACAGTTCTGACCATTTTCAGAACTAGTTGAATTTAATAATAAATTCAAATGTGACAATTAATATCACGAATATTCAAGTTGCATTTTTATTAATTTTTAAAGATAAATTTATTATCATTTTTCCAAAACATCTCAGAATAAATCTGAATGTGAAAATAAACAACTTTCAATTTTTTTTTTAAATATGGAGTAAAATTACATATATGGATATTATAATATTTTATCTTTATGTAACGTCTCGCTTGCAAATTCAGTGTAAAATGGATTGTCCGTGAAGCCTATATACAAAATCGTTTTCTTGAAAAATAAACGCCTTCGTCCACTCGTGAAAATCATCATAAAAGTCTCGAATTTCTTAACTAAGTGCAGGACAATAGTCTTCTTCAAGGAGGAAAAGAACCTCTCAGGATTGCTTATAGGAGAAAAATTTTCGGTCAGCAAAGCCACATGTCCCGAGTCGGTTTTTAAAACAGTTCAGATCATTCTGTGAGAGACGCCGGTATTAAAGTCTTCACGAGAAGTTTTCATTAATGTAAAACTTGTTCGCGTTTTGCCATTGTGAACCAATTTGGCATCATTCGTTAATAATAAACATTTTTTGAAAAAAATTCCGGTCGGTTCGTGTGCAAAATTTGTTATGTTTTTGATTTATGCGGTTTTTTATTCATAGTGAACTTCACGTAATTTTTCAATTCGTGATGCTGCATTCTGGACTACTTCCTTTTTGAATTGCAAGCTATGTGATAAGTTTTTAATTTTTATTATAATTATTTTTTGATTATCTTCTATATTGTAATTCTTTACATAAATTTTGAATTAATCTTTGAATTTATGGCACTGAAGAGGGCCCCCATATGTGGCCGAAACGTTTGCCTTTCTTTCTTTTTGCGCATTTTTAAATGTAATAATAATTTTAATCAATGAAAATAAGAAGAAACTGACTCTATGCCAAAGAAATGAACAAACATTATATGAATTTGGGTCAATACAATAATAGACATGTTACCAAACATGTCAATTTGAAATTTAAAAATGGCACTTTCACTATATAGTTAGAATATCTAACAGTTCTGACCATTTTCAGAACTAGTTGAATTTAATAATAAATTCAAATGTGACAATTAATATCACGAATATTCAAGTTGCATTTTTATTAATTTTTAAAGATAAATTTATTATCATTTTTCCAAAACATCTCAGAATAAATCTGAATGTGAAAATAAACAACTTTCAATTTTTTTTTTTAAATATGGAGTAAAATTACATATATGGATATTATAATATTTTATCTTTATGTAACGTCTCGCTTGCAAATTCAGTGTAAAATGGATTGTCCGTGAAGCCTATATACAAAATCGTTTTCTTGAAAAATAAACGCCTTCGTCCACTCGTGAAAATCATCATAAATATCATATCATAGTCTTCTTCAAGGAGGAAAAGAACCTCTCAGGATTGCTTATAGGAGAAAAATTTTCGGTCAGCAAAGCCACATGTCCCGAGTCGGTTTTTAAAACAGTTCAGATCATTCTGTGAGAGACGCCGGTATTAAAGTCTTCACGAGAAGTTTTCATTAATGTAAAACTTGTTCGCGTTTTGCCATTGTGAACCAATTTGGCATCATTCATTAATAATAAACATTTTTTGAAAAAAATTCCGGTCGGTTCGTGTGCAAAATTTGTTATGTTTTTGATTTATCCGGTTTTTTATTCATAGTGAACTTCACGTAATTTTTCAATTCGTGATGCTGCATACTGGACTACTTCCTTTTTGAATTGCAAGCTATGTGATAAGTTTTTAATTTTTATTATAATTCTTTTTTGATTATCTTCTATATTGTAATTCTTTACATAAATTTTGAATTAATCTTTGAATTTATGGCACTGAAGAGGGCCCCCATATGTGGCCGAAACGTTTGCCTTTCTTTCTTTTTGCGCATTTTTAAATGTAATAATAATTTTAATCAATAAAAATAAGAAGAAACTGACTCTATGCCAAAGAAATGAACAAACATTATATCTGTTTTATTTGAAACAAATATTCATATATCTGTTTTGTTTTCTAAGAAATTTTATTGTCTGCAGCATATTATAAATAATACATTTCCTGCAAGTTTATTGTTTCTCTAGTAGAGTGGACCGAAAAAACACTTTTTTCCGGGAACAGATTCTAATAGCGGGCAAAAGTTGTATGTGCCCAACAGTAGTAAGCCTTCAAAGTTTTAGTTCGATCGGATATCTTCTGTTCTGTGTAAAAATTTAAAAAAATTTTTATTTGGGCCCAATTATTACGGCGAATTTTGTACAGTTGTTCATTATTCAAAACTAAACCTTAAAAACAATTCACTATAATAATTTGGCCCAGATGAATTGTTTTTTCAAATTTTCCAATATATGAATTTTTATATTTTTGCACAGAATCCAAAAATCGAAAAATATTACTGAAGTTACGCTTGCCACGGCTCACAAATTGCGCGATGGGCATTATTATATACAAAAAAATTGAATGTAAGTTTAAATTAATAAAAGCAATACACTGTATTTTTAATTTTTCATATTCTTTAGTCTATTCCTTGCCCAAAAATTTATTTTCGTAATATTGATTCATTTATCTAATATAATTTATTTAAAAACTTTTATTATGTTGTAAATTTATTTATAAAACGTGAATTAATAATTTTTTTTAACTGTGAATAAAAAATGAATATTACATTCAATTGACACCTGAAAATCATAATAGTTTTCACTGTAACTTTAATATGAAATAATAAAATGCTCAATGTCCCAACAAACATTATTATGAAAAATTGTAAACAAATTTCAATTTTTCTTATATTATAGAAAAATTTGTTTCTTCCATTTATATTATTTCGAATAAATACGGAAATGAAATGAAAATAAATCAGTTGATCCTGAAAATACGAATAATTAAAAAAAATCTATTTTGCTACTCAATTATTTGTTTCATTTAATACTAGACAAAATCTTACTTCACATGTAAACTTTTATTTCATTATCTTGGGTCCCTCAAAATTCTTGATCCTTCAGTGGCAGACTTTAGGGCACAGGAATTTTGAGGCCGGCACTAATATTCTCTCCCAAGCGGTGATACATGCTCCTAGTTAGTATATAACAAGAGTTCGAATTTTACTTGTCAGCGTGAAGCGAGCGATATATTTTATACATTGCGGCGTTATTATTAACTTGTATTAGTTAGGTTTATGTAAGCGTATAGAATTAATATACTTTTAAGACCTTCAAACTTATATCACCCTGTACCTAAACTCAGTCGACATCCTGGTCGTCTATATGTAAGTATAGAATGTAAACAATCGTTTAGATAGTGAATTATGGGAGAAGTATTTTTTTTATTGCCACTGCGTCAAAGCCTCCCCGCCCTTAGCTCACGTTCTCCTCAACTGTCGCTCAAAATTTCAGGCATCGTCGATGATTCATTTATGTGCCGTGGAGTATATCCTGATATGTTTTTATTATTCTATACTCAATTGCACTTCATCTTCTAGTCAACTGTAGGTTGAAATGTGACTAACAGTTTCATTATTTATTATTCAACTGTTCTTTAAATTCTTCTACTTTCAGTTCATAGAATCGTCAATGTTTACTAAAGATTAAACAATTTTTTTTACTCAACTGTTGGTGAAAATTTAATCAAAAGCCGCTATGTCCCCGTTTTACTCAACTACTTGATTAAAATTTCACAAATAAATTTTCTCCGTGCAGAAACGAATGAAATGTGAGTGAGTGTCTTATGTTACTTGATAATGAATTTCATACAGTTCTAAAATATAAGACGATCACTCACATTTCATTCACATCACTCACGACCACATCACGATCCGATCAAAAAACACGTTTGCTAAAACAAACGTCAAACATTTTAATATGGATAAATGAAGATTTGATGCCCAGCACAGCATTTAGTACAAGTTTTCGGAAATTAAAAAGAAGGGTAAGCGTTTTTCAATATATTTCAGAAACGGATATTTCAGTACATTTTTAGCACTTTTTTCCAGTTTTTTAAGAATATCTCAAAAACTGTTAGAGATATCGCTAAAGTAAGAAGATATTCGCAAACTGCGTTAAAAAATCCAAAATTCCAGCCCGTGTTTTGTGAAATAAAGCTATAAGAGATTGGACTCTTTACATATATTCCCCATACTCTCAACATATTAGCCGATCACAGGCCTAAAAATTTCCTCAAGTAAAATGGCCGCTCTACCTTACCTGACCCTACTTTTTCCCGCGCAGTTCGTTTGTTCCCCTCGCTTGAGGAGGTCGTCTAGCTTCAAGGTTTCAAAAAATCGATTTTTTTGTGCATATTTCGAATCTAGACGGTACTAGAAATGTGCCCTGGTATAGCCGATTAAATCGTGAGTTTCTCCAATCATGTTTTGTTTCATCATGTATGTATCATATATATCATAGATAATCGAACATAGATTAGTGATTATAAATTATAAACAATCAAGGGACATGATTTGTCACAGATGATCGATTATTGATTACCGATGGAAAGTCGCAGGCATTCGATTATGAATTGATAAATACCTAGACCATATCTATCCTAGAAGATAAGTAATAAATTGTAAAATAAAAATGACCAAGTACAAATATATGTGGCGCGCTCCGAAGAAAGACTCCTAAACGCCCAAAAATGGATTTTCTGATTATGAACGTTTTATACCAATCAGAACTCGCTCATTGAATTTGAATATCGGACGAGTCCTATCGGCTCGTCGGCACTTCTCTCGCTTCTCCTCTAAAATCTGCGCTAGGACTATTATAGGATTATTTACTATACTTATTTACTATACTGTAACATAAATCATGGTTTCCCTCCGTTTCTCGATTCTTACATCCATGGACACTGATTTGCAAATCGTACGTGCCATACCTCCGATTTTTGTGACCTGCTCCCACTATTGGAAGAACCAATAGTATATATACCTCAGATTTACCCTTAGTAAATTGATAATTAAATACCTCTCCATTGAGTAGGAAAAGTTATCCAGAAGTAGCATTCAAAACGGGTTTCCATGCAGTCTTCAAGTGTCGCTGTGTTCAGTCGTGTTCCGGTGAATAGTGATTCATTTCTAAGATCGGGACGAACTAAGCTATCTTGCTAACAAGAGCATTGCCAGATTGTCAAACGCGGCATCCATCTTGCCAAGATTTTTTTCACATCCAATTTTTCGTGCAAAATTGAAACCACTGTATGTTGTGGGTGTACGGCCACGTTTAAACTCACCTATCCAATTGTACACGGTTGCAAACACAGGAGCAGATGTGCCATGAACTTCATGCTATAAACTCAGCTCTGGTCTCTTTCGGTGTTAAGCCTTTTAAATATAAGTGTTCATCACCGCTCGAAACTCACATTTTTCCATTTTTCTAGATACAGTAACGGACCGTAAATAGGAATTGCACCGCAGCTCTCCTGCGGCGTCGCTTGTAGGGGTACTCCCACCACCGTTACTCACGTGAGTACAACCACCGACCGCTGAGCTGCGCGCGCAGCTACCCCCACCCAGGGCGGCGATTCGGGCATCAAAATTGATTGCGATTTTAAAGGCTTGGTTTCTTGTTTTGTTTATAGACATTCATTGCGTATTACCATAGTACAAAACCCGGTAAGAAGGCTTGTGTTAAAAAGTATTTTAGTCCTTCAGTTTTAAATCCGCATTTAAGTGTCGATAAAAATGAAACTCCAGTCACTTCCAAAGCTGGGGGTGTTCTCATCGAACGGTTTCAGAAAATCGACTTTTTTTCATTTCTTCAAAGATTAGGGATCTAAGAACGATTCAAAGATGTACGACCCCTTATGAAAAAAAAGTATTGGATCAAGTATTGGATCAAGTATTGGAATAAGTATTGGAATAAGTATTGGAATAAATATTGGAATAAGTATTGGTAAATCAAATACTTTTTTCGCGCCGAAAGTATTGGCGATAAGTACTGGCTATAAGTATTGGCGATAAGTATTGAAGCAAAAAATACCGGAATGCACTGAATTGAATGCTTTAAAATGATTTAAAAACTATTATAACTAGACAACTTAATGAAACAATATGAGTGATGAAGAAGTGTTCAAAAATTCATTAACGTCTACGAATTTTCAGTATTTATATTTATTTTTTATATAATAAAGAGAGGCGTTTAAAAAAATGGTTGAAAATTGGATATAAGTTTTTTTATTACGCAGTTTCATATCGTTTTTGATAATTTTACAAAATTATACAAAATTCCTTTTAACTAGTATGTTACATTAAAGAGATAAAAGAAAAACACTACGATAAGGTTAGTAATTTTACGAAATTATGTTAAATCGGTAAAATTATCGTTCGTAATAAAGAGATCCATTTTATGTGAAGCGATTTACAAAATTTTGTGAAATTATACCTTTATTTCAGTAATTTTGCCACGTTTATTTACTATGTAAAATTACTGAAAACAAAGTAAAAGGTTATAGATTATTTTTTCAGTAAGGAAATACAATTTATATGCATAAATTTGTATAAATTAAATAGTAATATGCTTAATTTACTTTTTGAAATAAACGTTTATTGTACATCATAATTAATTCATCTAGGCTTCCTTACAAAACTTGTGTTATTTAGTTTTTTCCGTAGAGAATTTTTGAATAAAATACGATTATCATTTGTGTCACCAAAAATTGATAATACATAATCTGAAAAAGAAATTAATAATTAGCAATGAAACAAATTCAAATATTATGGGAATATTAAAAAAAGTTGTCAAGTAAATATTTTTCATAATTTATGCAGGATGAAATAATGTTTGTATACCTAACATTCCATTTACCCGGTCAGGACACAGTTGCTTTTTAGGTGGCAAATCTTTATTTTTATGCAGGTTTGATACTTTTCCAGTCAAACTTGATTCTGCCAGCTCTTTTCTCTCGAAGACTATCACAGCCAGTTCCGATGTGAATTTTGACACGCTGTCTCTATTACAACATGCCACCCTATTTGAGCTGTACTCTCTTCCACCAATGGTAATGAATTTTCCCTATGTGAGGCAAGTATAATATAATTATTTAATAATAAATGAAAGAACATTTCATAAATTTTTATCTATTGAACCATATGATTTTCTTCACATTTTGTCGATTCATATTTCAAATGTTGAAAAACCATATAGCACTTGTTTGTAAATGATCTATTTGTACTAAAAATTATGGCTTGCCGTAACAAAAAAGTGATAATATCAATTATAATATCTTACTTTGTGTTTCAACTGAGTTTGACTGGTCGCATATTGTGGTCTGTTCATCGGTTTGAAGTACTTTGAGGCTGGTACCTTTTCTTTTATCTGAAACAAGTTCATAATATTTTTCATGTTTACTCTTATAAAGTCCATATTTAATAAAATATTACTAATTGTTAAAAATTTTTTGAATTGAGATTGATAATAAACAATGTAAAGCCTAGTTTTTATGTAAGTATACAGTTCAATATAATTATAGGAAAATCTTACTTCACGGTATTTGTCGTCAAAATATCATATCAATGAAAAAAATAGATTATATATTATTTTAAGAATTGTAATATCATTTATAGTGCCCCATATAATAGAAACATTATTCTACGTAATTTTTTTTTTTAATTACGAAAAATATTTGTTTCAATAATGTCTTTTGCAATTGAATTTTGTCCTATTACCGCTATCTTGCTGAAATAATTAAAGAAATATTTCCAAACACATTTTTTATGAGACAAATAACTATATTTGTAGATTATTTACGTACCCTTGAAATTAGAAACGGCCGAGTTGTACATAATCTTCCTCTCAAAAAATGAGTTTTTATTTATTAAAAACTGAACATTAAAAAAAAAATTTGAAAAAAGCAGTAGTAGCAGAAAATTCAATTCCAAATAACATTATTTAAACTAATGTTTTGTGCAAGTTTGGATTATTGATTCATAATGAATAATCTTTTTATTTTTAACGCATTACAAATAATATCGGTATAATTCTTGAAATCATAGAAAAACTATTTTGTCTAAACATCTGATATTTTATAAGACGAATACTTTGACGTGCAAGTGAGTGACTAATTCTTTTGATAGATTGAATCAAATATTTAATAATTATAAATAACTGGCTTATTTATTTAAATGAAATTAGAAATGATAAATTCAACGTTTTTTTTCAATTAATAGTAATATGAATTCCCGTAATATTAAGAAATACTTTAAAATATTCAAGGTAAGTATGCCAAAAAGTAAAATGAATGTGAGATATTTTTACCTGCGAATTGATTGAATCATTTATTAATGTTGGAGTGTCCTTCTCCGCACTGTCTCGACTGATCCTTGGTCTTATGTCGTCTGCATACATTTCTGACTCCTCTGTTGTCTGAAAAAGAACATCATTTTTACTTTTTTATTTGTAAACAATCAAATAATTACATTCAGATAATGCGTTCATTTCATAGTAATAGGAAGTCGTGAAATATTGACGAATACTTGAAAGTATTAAAGCCTGCCAAGAAATAAAATGAAGGTGATAAATTTTTACCTGCGAATTAATTGAATAATTTATTAATGTTGGAGTGTCCTCCTCCGCACTGTCTCGGCTGATCCTTGGTCTTATGTCATCAACACACATTTCTGACTCCTCTGTTGTCTGAAAAAAAAAAAATCATTTTTACTTTCTTATTTGTAAACAATCAAATAATTAATTTCAGATCATGTGTTTGATTAATAGTAATAGGAAGTCCTGAAATATTGACGAATACTTACATTCTTCTTACAATTATTAAAGCCTGCCAAGAAATAAAATGAAGGTGAATAAATTTTTACCTGTTGCATGATTAAATCATTTACTACTGTTGGAGTGTCTTTCTCCTTTATATTGTCTCGGCTGGTCCTTGGTCTTATGTCATCAACACACATTTCTGACTCTTCTGTTGTCTGCAAAAAAAATGATTTTTACTTTCTTATTTGTAAACAATCAAATAATTACATTCAGATCATGTGTTCGATTAATAATAATAGGAAGTCGTGAAATATTAACGAATACTTGAAATTATTAAAGCCTGTCAAGAAATAAAATGAAAGTGATAAAATTTTACCTGTTGCATGATTAAATCATTTACTAATGTTGGAGTGTCTTTTCTCCTTCACACTGTCTCGGCTGGTGCTTGGTCTTATGCCATCTACATACATTTCTGAGTCCTCTGTTGCCTGAAAAAAAAAAATACCCCCAAAGGTTCACTGGAAATGAAAAATTCAAACCACTTGGAAGTGATGGGAAAAATCACGTTCGAGCGCCCGAAAGGCACCAGATATAATTCTTAAAATCAAAATGTCGACAGTTTAATACTGATGGTAAATTGGTTATGGTTTGTGGAGCTATATCTTCGCAAGGAGTAAGGTCCATTACACGAGAGCAAAGGTAGTATGAACAGCGTGACATATCAGGATATTTTAGCAAAAAAGTATATCACCATATGTTTAGAAAAAAATGGCCAAGGATTCGGTATTGCAGCAGGTGATAATGATCTGAATATTAGGATTACAATAAATAATATTACAGAAGTTGTTGAAAGCGCAAAAATTGAAGCTTTCAGAGTACCCACCGCTATCCCCGGATATACATCCGATCTAGAATTTATGGGACACACTTAGAAAGCAAGTTGGAAAAATAAACATTCAAATAAAGCTAAATTGGGTCAAAATAAATAAGAAGAACGAGAAAATATTTATTTGATCTAAACTATGTCATTTCAATAATTCTGTACGTGAATACCCCCTATTAAATATTTTTTTGATGGAAATAAATTTTTCTTCTAAAAAGCGGAATTCCCTCATTCGAAAAACATTGTTTCTTGGTGCATGAAAAATTTACTTTGATACATTTTTCTCAGTGTAACACTTTTTATGATGACGGTGAGTGTTATATTTACCTGCAACAACCATCTTTTTTTGACTGCGATTGACTTTTTAGAAGCAGGAGTTTCACACTCTACGAAAGACCTACAACAAATTAACCTGCTTTAGAAAGTAATTTAAATATTTCTCTAAACATGACGATTTTGACAGAAACAGTAAGCAATTTCTTCAGGCCAGCGGTTTTATACTAGTACTGAAAAATCGCCCTTAACTTACCTTTTCAGCACCTAAATTGTGTCATTTAGATCTACATTGGCATCTAATATTACAGTATCTTGGTGGTAAAGGGAAGCGTTTTTCGACCCTAATGATGATAATACGATAATATATAAATAATGAAATAACAAAATAAAAAATTTCGATTTTAATTTCTGAAAAAATATCCCAATAAGTAAAATCATTTGATAAAGCATGCATTAATGATTTACAATAAAATTGTACAATTTCTAATAAAGTTACAAGTAAATTTGTTAAAAGTAACTGAATTTCACCTTCAATTTCTCTAAGACGATTATGCATTTTTAAATTCAGTTCCTTTAGTAATTTTTATTTCGTTCATCATTTTTTTCATCTCGTCCTTTGAATTTTTGTTAGACGCTCTGAGATTGTTTCCTTTGAATTGGTAAATGATTCATCATCACTTATCTGTTCAAAAACATAATTGCTTCATACGCGAATAATCAACTCACAAATTATCAATATACAGGTACCATGCCAGTACCGTCGTCGGATTTTTGGTACAGGCAGGGTACTAGTGCAATATCGGAATGGATACTGGCGAAGTACTGTCTAGACCCCTTAACGATAAGTCGACTGGGAGTTGGCAGTCAGTACTGGGTTGGTCAATCTTAAATCCATAACACAGTATGCATTGATACTTTGATAATTATAAATCACTCTGAACTCTACTTTTTCAAGACTGAAAACTTCCGACACGTTTTTCTCGAAACGTTAATTTTTTCGCGTCGGGGAATGTAGCTCAAAAACTAATGAACCGTTCGACATGAAATTTTTTTTTAAATTTCCCCGAATTTCGAATTATTATTATTTTTTTGTTATGTTATATTCAGGTTAATTTTTGATTTTTTCAACTATAAAAAAATTTTTCGAATACTCTGTACAGTCAATGTTATCATGTACTTTGTGTCGATTTGATCAATGTTCTCATTTTTCTAAGAAAAAATTCTCAAAAAAACAGTCGTTTATATAAGGCTCCCCCCTTAAGGGAACACATTCTCATCATGGCATTCGCGCGCTTTCTGCAGAATTATCTTTATACATTCTTGTAACTTTCTAATAATTTGATAATTGAAAAAAAAAATTATTTTTTCTTCTAAATATCTAAAAAAAAAGCAATCGTAGACTTTAATTAAGCAAACAATTTTGCATTTCAGTGCTTATTTTCGTATTTGACATATAATATAATAGGAACATTTTATGTACTTTTTGAAAAAAACTTTTATGAAAAAACCCAAAATTTCAATACTGGTTTCTTATAGTGCTCATAATATATTATGTTTACATATATATGAAAAAAATGTTTTTCACTTACTCTAATTTTGCGTGTTTTGCGCTTTTTTTTAAGTCTTTCAGAAAATTGTTGTCATTGACATTGGTTTCCAATAACGGTCCTCTTTTTGCCTTTTTTGATAACTGGAAACAGAAATACATTTAAAATCATTTTCTTTTACGTAAACTAACAGAGTTTACATTACTTTATTTAATTTTATGTAATTATGACAAACTTCTACCCTCAGCTTCATACAGGGTATCCCAAAAGTCTAGAAACGGTTCAATATTTCGAAAATAATGTATTATGGAAAAAAATGGTCAAGATTTATGGGATCCAACTTGTCATTTTTTAATGAGAACCCGTATTTTTTATTGCAGGTTCGTATTCAGCATAATTTTTCGCGTTCAGATAGAATAATTCGGATTTTTTTGTAGGGGCCCCGGTTTGGGCCTTATGTCAGAAAATGTATTTGTTATAGACTGAAAACAGCGCGGTGGTGTTGAAGCCGCTGAACGCTTGTGCACGGCGTTACGGATCGACCCACCACTGTGCCTTCCTACGGGTAAATTGTACGGGATAGTAGACTATGGGCATCACCCTTAGATTATTTCCACGATATTGCCCTATTCTGAAAATTAATACAATGAATCCATAAAAAATATTTTTTTCTGTTATAAGGCCTGAACCAACTCGTGTACAAAAAAGTCCGAAGTACCTTATCCCAACATAAAAAATTATGCTGAGTAAAAATTTGCAATATAAAATAAGGGTTGTCATTTGAAAAAAACAATTTGGGTCCCATAAGTCCCATACAAATAAATCAGATTAAATTTTTGACTACTCCATTTAAAAGCCAGCTGAATACTTTGCAACTTCTGTCTGGACCATTATTTTTTCTATAGTAAATTATTTTCGATGTATTCGACCGTTTCCAGAATTTTGGGACACCTTGTATTTGATCTCGTCAATCAGACTATCATACCTTGCCTTTACTCCTTCTTTTTCGTTCTCTTGGCATTCGTCGTCATCACTAAAAACTTTTTTCTTCAAAAGTTTTCTGGAACTTTTTGTTGACTCCAAAACATTCAAGCTGAGCAGCAAGTTTTTTCTCTTGCCACTCATTTCAGTCCAGGCTAGAAGTTAAGTTAGGAAAAAGCTGGTGACATTAAATTAAAGTATGAACAAAAAAGCATTAAGGCAATGGATCAACAAGCACAGCCGAATAAATAAATAAAATCAGTAAAAAATTTACTGTCAGCAAAACAGGATTTTTTTTATCGTTTATAAGTAATTGAAGTATACAGTCATCCGTTGATGTATCCTTTATTATACCCTCAAGTTTCAGCTTAAAAATTCATTATAGTACAAAAATCTTAGGGGAAACTGATTTTATTGATTAAGTTAGCTGTACTGGTTGATCCATGCCCTTAAGACTTTTATATGTGCCAAATAATCCGGAAAATAACTTTATTTGAAGTATGTCAACAAATTTTTCATGGCTATTCAGAGAAAAATAAATTTGAAACACTCCAAAAATCGCATCTTCAGCTACATTTCATGAATTATATACCACATGAACCCATCCGTGCTAAACAAAATTAAGAATAGACACATCGTAGATTGAACATTGCAAATAACGAGCTATTAGATTTGCATGTAATTTAAGAGCATGCTCCTTGATACTTATGAAATTAATAAAATTTTAGTAATCTTAAGTTACTACATGGGCAAATTGTAGATTGAACCTTACACTTTGCTTCACTGTATAAATATAGTGAGATTTAACATTTTTTTAAATTACTGTTTAAAAAAGTGTTTTGATATTTTAAAAATTATTTCATAGAATAAAACATTTGAAAACATGTAAATTGAAATATACTTACTGCCTGCTGAAAGGTTTTTTGCCACTGTTTTTTGCCAATTGTAAAAATGCTGTCGCTTTAACATTTTTATAAGCGGGTTCCACATTGCAATCGGGCCAATTTATTACGACAATTTCTTGTTTTGTAATGACATCCTGTAATTCATCGTCAGACAATTCAGGACTTATCCAACTGCGAAAACCAACCGCAACAGTATTGCCTTCATTTATGAATTCTACTAGAATGCAGTAGGCATCATCCATTGTGCAAACATCCATTCCATGTACAAATCTGTGTGGTTGATGGACTACTTTCTGGTTCTAAATACAATAGAACAAAAAAGATGTTTTTCACTAAAATCACTCACTGCTTTTATAAATCTACCATAGCTGTCTGGACTTAGATCTCAGATGAAAAGGTTATAGGAATATTTTGCATAATAAAGTCTAAAAAAACATAAATCGTGCAGTATTATTGGAGTAAAAAATAATTCTTCATCATCATTTATAAGAGACAGTTCATTATTTTTGTTATTAGGGTGTGCAACTAATTTCCCGCTGTTTGTGTCAATAGATGGCTCCAGCAGTAAGTGCTGGTCAATTTTGACGTATCCAAAACGTTATGAACCAAGCTTCGACATATGGTAAACCAATCGTTTTGACACATAAGTGATTTTTTTGGCGTCATATACGTCAAAATGTCTCATTTTGTGCCAAATAATCGTCATTTGCGTGAAGTGTTGCTTTTCTTCTTTCATTCTAAGAAAACGGCAGCTGAAGCGCTTCGAGAGCTCCAAGAAGTTCACGGAGATGCTGATCTAAGTGAAACAACGTGCCGTGATTGGTTCCGTCGCTTCAAAGACGGTGATTTCGATGTTGACGGTCGTCCACGTGAAGGCAGGTCTAAAATCTTCGAATACGCTGGATTAGAGGCATTGCTCAATGAGGATCTGTGCCAAACGCATGAAGAGCTTGCTTTAGCATTAGGAGTTACCTTCCAAACCATTTTTCAAGCGATTGCATGCGTTGGGAATGATTTAAAAACATGGAAATTGGATTCCTTATGATTTGAAGCCAAGTGGACGTTGAGCGTCGATTTTCCCCTGTGAACAACTGATTCAGCGGCATAAACAGAAGGGTTTTCTTCATCGCATCGTGACGGGTGATAAAAAATGGATTCCTTACAGCAACCCTAAGAGAAGAAAGTCATGGGGACTGCCTGGTCATGTTTCTACGTCGTCGGCTCGGCCGAATATTCACGCTACGAAAGTTAATGCTGTGTATTTGGTGGGACCAAGGCCCGTGTTATTTATTATGAGCCGTTGAAATCGAACGAAACCATTACTGGGGAACGGTATCGACTTCAATTGATACAATTGAGCCGAGCACTGCGCGAAAAACGACCACAATACGAGCAGAGGCACGAAAAAGTGATTCTGCAACGTGACAACGCTCGGCCTCACGTTTCCAAACCGCTTAAAACCTACCTGGAAACGCTCAAATGGCAAGTCCTACCCCACCCGCCGTATTCTCCAGATATGTGCGCCGTCCGATTATTACTTGTTCCGGTCGATGGCACATGGTCTGGCTGATCAGCAGTTCCGCTCATATAAAGACATCGAAAAATGGTTTGATTCATGGATGGCCTCAAAAGATGAACACTTTTACCGTAACGGTATTCGAGCGCTACCAGAAATATGGGCAAAAGTTGTAGCTAACTGATATGCAATATTTTGAATGATTCATTTGTAACCATTTTTTCACAATAAAGTTACCTTTTTCATTAAAAAAATATCGGGAACTTAGTTGCGCACCCAATATATTCTGCTATTATAAGTCCTACATTATTCTTAAAAAAATAATATCCAATCGAAAAAACTTGTCCAGAAATAAAAATCGAAAAATTATCACCTCGTATAGCCTTCTTTTATGTTGCTCCTATATGTAAAAAATGGACACTATCACAGGAAGACCATGCGTCTCAGAAGGAAAACTCGATTAATGGAAATTTAGGGGAGGAAAAGGGTGGTTCCCGAAAGAAAAGTATTATTAGTTTCGTAAATTCGTAAATTTAACAGAATAAAATAATGTGATATCATTTGGTTCTCTTAAACTCACGAATATCTCAAACAGATAATAAGAATATTTTATGAAAATTTATAAATTATAAAAACCATCTAAAATAAAATTAACAAAAGCTAGTAAATTTTGAAAATTAAACCTCCTTTACCAAAGCATCAACAAATTATTGTTTACAATGAAGAAAATGAGGCTAGGCTTTTTGTAATAAAAATTTAAATCTTTAAAACAAATGGGACAAATTTTATTTCAATATTTTAGAAAATTCAATGTGGTGGCATTCAGCAAGAAAAATGATTTGACTGAGAAAAGATAGATAGATTGTTTTAAAGGCTTTTTTGGTCTCAATAAGAGTTACATTTATGTAGACAAAAAAATCTGCCCGCTTTGCGGGCACATTCCTCATCGCGCGATTCGCTCGCAAGTTTGAGCGCGCCTAGGGCGCGCGATTTGATCGTCGCGCTGCGCGCTCCGTTCTTTCTGCACCTCGCGCTTCGCGCTCGGTCTAGTGCTCTTCGCATACATTTAAGTTTATTTCTTATAATTTGATACTGAAGCTCAAACCAATTTTACAATAATATTACAGATGATGTAGATTACACATTTTCTCAAAGTCACTCAATTTCTTTTTGAATTTAAGTGAAACAGGAAATTCAATTTACTTAAGGCTCTATCAGCCTTAAGGAACACATTCTCATCATGACGCTCGCGCTTCGCGCTCGATTTTCTGTATTCATTTCAGTAACTTTTTAATAAATTACATGATTAAAATAATTTGTTTTCTTCCAAATCTCTCAAAAAGAAAAAAAAATCGTAGACTTTATTTAAGGAAACGATTTTGCAGAACAACGCTTATTTCGTATCTTCATATATTGGTGAAAAAAATCGAATTTTTTTAATATTAAAAATCAAAACACAAAATATACATCCTGTCCCAAAATGTCTCAATCAGAATTTGTAGACCTCATTTAGGTAATCAATTTTCGATCTAAACGTTTTTTTTGTATCTCACATATTTTTTCTAACAAATGGAATTTTTGAATTTTAATCGTATTTTTTGGAATTGAAACGAAAAATATATGTTCTATCAGAAACTGTGTCAGACAAAATTTGAAGATCTTTTTGAAACGAACAACTTTGTATTCTTACGTTTTTTTCGTATTTCACATGTTACTGTTAAAAAAAAATTGAATTATGGATTTTCAATAGTCTTTTTTTTTAATTAAAAAAGAAAATATGCATCTTGTGAAAAAATGTTATACTTCAAATTTGTAGATCTCTTTGAAACAAACAACTTTGTATCACAACGTTTTTTTCGTATTTCACATATTATTGTTAAAAAATTGAATTTTGAATATTCAATAGTTCTTTTTTTAATTAAAAAGAAAAATATGCATCTTATGAAAAAATGTTGAAATTAAAATTTGTAGATCTTTTTGAAAACAAACAACATTGTATTCTTACATTTTTTTCGTATCTCGTATAATTTAACTGAAAAATGGAATTTTGATATTGACTTTTTTCGAATTTGAATATGCTGTAACATTTCTAATTTTGATTTAATCAAAAAATGTTATAAGGATAATTTGTAGAGATTTATGAGCACTATCAAAAACCAGGATTGGAATTTTTCATTTTTCCAAAAAATTATTTTCAAAAACACAAAAGTAGTGCTCCATCCCTCAATTTTGATTGGATGTGGCTGGTTAACGAACTTGTCCTTACTTTTTCGGCTCCGATAAAGTGTTCCAAAGCTCAATTCAATCTGATAATTCTATCGAGAGTTATGCCGCACACGACCTACAGACAGACAGACAGACAGACACTTTCGTAAAAACCATTTTTTCGGACTCAGGGGGTCTCAAAACGTAAAGATTTGATGAAAATTTCGAAAGTCATTTTTCACATAAAACCAATACCTTCTCATCCATGATGAGAATGTAAAAATTTGTTTTATTAAGGGCATTTAATAGTTAGAAAATTAGCGAATATTATTGATTGTAGATTTCTACATGTTTGTGTAAAAATTCATAATATTCTGTTCCTATAATTTGGGAAATGGTAGAGAAGATAGAAGCGAACTCAGATATAGACACTTTTTGGTTTGAAAAATGAAACAAATTTCTACTTTTGCAAAATCTATGGAAATCTATTTCCATCAATTATATAAAGAAATAAAAACTACTTCATATTAATTACAATTCTAATATCTATCCGAAACTTCTTTTATGAGGTTAATTTCTGATGAAAGGCACCCACACGATGGTGCATAAAATTTTGGTCCTTCGAGCCGGATTTGAAGAAATTCAATCAAAACAACACGCAAGTTATTAATGCAAGTTAAGAAGTTAAGTGGTTGCACAAGGCAGAAAGAACAACGTAGTTTAATACCAAGACATTTTCAACCTCCTATTGAGGAAATCATATGCGACATCAACCACATACGATGCGATTATACGAAAAGCTTTTCATACGTCTCCTATAAGAGAAATCTAAGGCCACAGCAGCCACGAGAGACCACAGCGGCCTCGATCAGTGGCTTTCATTTAAAACTTCATTTCTTTCGATGATTGATAGTCGCGACGATATCACAAATTCAGAAAAATTACATTATTTAAAATCAGCTTTACAAAATGAAGCATTAAGAAAAATACAAGTTCTCCCAATCTCAGATGAAAATTATGCCTACTCATGGGAAATTTTAAATAAAGCGTACGAAAATAAACGGCTACTGATCTCTCAACATCTATCTTTACTTTTAAACTTGCCTTGTCAAGAAAAAGATAATCATAAA
>JAPYXD010000607.1:47500-53551 GCA_030998225.1 Diplolepis rosae | reverse complement strand
ACCGCCCATCCCTGCTGCCAGCACCCCCTGCAGCTGCCCTTCCAGTCGGGCAACGCGCAGGAGGAGGTCACTCGTCAGTGAGCCCATCTCCCTAAACTTACCGGTGATGACCGCCATTTGTGCCTTATTGATCTTCTTTGAATCATCAAGGCAGTAGGCGGCCATCTCCTTCTGTAGCTCATGGACTCTCACTCTGATAGAGTCCAGAGGCGGAGGTGCGGATGAACCCGCTGACAACGGCATAGAACCGCCGCACTCACTCCCCAGTCGTTTAGGGTCTGGGGCCGTCGTTGGCCTCAATCTCTTTGAGGACGAGCCCAGCACCCTCTTCGTCACTTGCAAAGTGTGCCTTGGTCGTCTGTGGCTAGACGACCGGAAGATTTTCTGGCACGCTTGCCACTTACCAGAGGCGGGAAGACGCCATCCATGTCCGCGGAGAACACTTCACTCACACGCGGGGGCACGGGGGAAGCCGCCATAGGCCTGATGACACCTCATCAATGTCATCCGCCCACGACGTCGACACACCCGCGCCCTTGTCGACCGCACTGACCCTGACACTTTTTCGCACTGGGGGTGGGGAGGGAGACGCCTCCTCCTCCCCCTCGGAGGCAGGCGCAGACGAGGGGGGTGGTTGGCCGCTGTTGGCGGCGTTCACCGCCCCCGTTTTGTTTGACTTCTTATGGCCCTTTTTAAGGACCATATCAGTCAGCACAGGTCCCCTTTTTTTGTTTTTAAACCCCTTAATTTTTTAAAATTCCCTCCCCTTTTTTATCGTTTTTTTTAATTCCCTACCCTTTTTTTCCTAAATTCCCTACACTTTTTCTAAAATCCCCGCACTTTATTCTAAATTCCCGTCTTCTCTTATTCTGAATTTCCCCTTATCTTCACTAAGTTGGCACAGATTTATTGCTCTATTGTTCCCTTATCTTAACGAGCTTGCCTGAGTCGGAGAGCATAACTCGCGCATTACTTGGCCAATTCTGAACAGTGCGAGAGTCCGAAGAGCTCGCGTATTACTTGGCCACTTTATATCAATCAAACTGCGAAAGGCTCGCGCATTACTTGGCCAATTCTGAACAGTGCGAAAGTCCGAAGAGCTCGCGTATTACTTGGCCACTTTATATCAATCAAACTGCGAAAGGCTCGCGCATTACTTGGCCAATTCTGAACAGTGCGAGAGTCCGAAGAGCTCGCGTATTACTTGGCCACTTTATATCAATCAAACTGCGAAAGGCTCGCGCATTCGTATTACAATTTCATACCATCACCATCAATTTTAAGCGAGATGAAAAATAAGCTAAAGCAATTTTTAAATAGTATGCCTTTTCATTTGTATATGTTAATGAAATTCATGTAAAACGAGGAGTTGTCCGCCGTGTTTATAAGTAATCAACGGGGTTTAGAGTCAAGTTCCTCATTTTCGCCTTATTCGACGTTTTAAGCAACGCTTGCTCAGTCAATCAATGCATATCGTTAGGCAGTAGATTGGGACAGTGGGAATTCCGTTTATCACTTCAAGCGAAATATTATTTAGTTTAGTACTAATTGTAGAGTAACGTAAAAGTAATATTTTGATCCGCCGTTTAATAATATTCTTACATTATCGATAAAACAATATGTTGTGTTTTTGTTCAATCTTCATGTTATTCAATATATTATTTTTTCTTTTTTTTCTGTACGTCTATTAAAGTTCTATATGTGTCTCGTCTTTTTCGTGAATTCCTACCAATCAATCAGTGCTCCTGCAACTTGCAATGTAATTTTTTTGCGCTTAACATTTTGTTAATAAACATTTTTGTTTTCATATTAACGTCATCGCTTCTATCATATTTAAATAAACTGTAAAGTAAAATAAGGGGACATGTGTTCTACGCTCGAACGTAAAGCTCATTGGGATACAAACGGGACGAAGGCATATTAATACCGGTATTTAATCGAACCCAACTCACCTCAAAAGAAGTTAGTAGGACTTGTGACACAACACTAAAAATATATTTCGCATATGCTACATTAAGGTAGAAGGCATGCAAAAACTCCTTTCAGACTGACATACTGAAAGACACCCTACGTCCGTTTCGAGAAAAAAATACTATAGGGACAGTATTTGCGCGTGGGCGGGTTGTAGCCCGCCCGGGATGCCTAGGGCCATGTGGCCTATATTCCCGATGTTAGTCGCTACACCTAACCACTGTCCAGCTTCCACCACCACCAATTAGCAGCGAGACGAGGGCAATAGGGCAAGCCCATCTCACCCACGTCGCGCCGCCTGGAAACGGGAGTGGAAAAACTCCCGCCATAGGGCCCGTGAGGGTCCCGGCGGGCCAGAAGACCGAGTGCCTCCAGGGGGAGGAGGGGGCGGTTAGCATCGCTTGTTAGTGCCCAGGGATGTCACTGACATCCCCGGACCCTCCCAAGCGAAGTTCCCAGCGGGGACCTCGTGGAGGTTCCGCCCCCGAGCTTGTGCTCCACTCACCGTGTCAGCGGTCAGGCTGTGCGGTCCGACCGACCCTGGCAGCGTTGTCTCTTTTAAGGGCTACCCCCAGCGCGAACGCTCGCAACGCAGCGAACCCGCGTCGCGAGACTAAATCTCGCGCGCAATCGGGCCACCGCTCTCCCGCAGCGAGCGCCGGGAGCACCCTTTCCCTCAGCTCTTGGTGAGTCGGGCATTCGGTCAGGACATGCTCCATGGATTCCTCAGGGCCGCCACAGTCGCACCCGGGCCGGTCAGCGCAGCCAAACCGCCAGAGGTTGGCGGCAAAGCTGCCATGACCGGTCAGGAATTGCGACACATGATAGCCCGGGGAAATCCATGTGCTCATTAGCCTGCCTCGGATGTCAGGGAAGAACCTGTATGTTCTCCTGCCATCCGCAGCAGACGTCCATTCCTCCTGCCAGAGACGGACGGTCTCCTGTTCAATTTTGCGCGCAGCGCGGTCGTCGATGTCCTCGGGCTCGATGGTCAGCCCGCCAATTGCCACACGTTGCGCTCGACGCAACCTATATTTGGCCACGCGTTCAGCAAGGAAGAGGCATATAGGTGCCTCCCCCGCCAGCACGCACAGTGCCGACGTCGGCGCCGTCCTGTAGGCGCGCGTCATGGCCAGCAGGGCCATCCTCTGGGCGGACTCCAGTCGTCGTCGGTTCGTTTCCGTCATGAGGTCACTCCATGCGGCAGCCGCATACCCGGCAATAGGCTTGACCAGACCACCATAGATGAGTTTCATCGTCCGGTAGTCCAGCCCCCACCTTGCCGGGGCGACCCGCCGAATGGTAGCGACCAGTTTCTTTATTCTGTCCGCCGTCCTCTCGCAGTGAGTCGTCACGCGTAAGTTGTGGTCCAGTATTACTCCGAGGCTTCGGACGCTCTTCCTGAGCGGTATCGAAGCCCCGTCGAGTCTTACAGTCGGCGCACGCACATCCCAGTCAGAGGGGTACGCCCTCTCCCGGTTGCGCTTCGAGCCCACCTTTCGGGCCCGAGTCTTCTGCTTGGCGCTCTGGTGACATCTGAGGAAGACCATTTCCGTTTTTGTTTTGGAAATTGTGAGCCCGGCGCGAGCGCACCACCTCGCAACAGTGTCGACGACCGCCTGGGCCTTGGATTCGAGGCTCCTGCGCGACTCTGCCGCAACGATGACCTGGAGGTCATCGGCGTATGCGACAAAGTCGCTGCCAAGGAGCCCCTCCAGCTCCCGCAGCAGTCCGTCGAACACTATGTTCCAGGCGCATGGCCCGAGGACCGACCCCTGGGGGCAGCCCATCGTCGCCTGCTTGGCGACGCTGCCCGCACCCCAGGAGAGGCGCATGCGCCTGTTGTTAAAGTAGTCCCCGAGCACGCCCAGAACATTTTGCGGGCAACCTCTGCTCCGGAGACCCCGGAGCACCAGCGGCCACCTCACGTTGTCGAAGGCGCCCGTGATGTCAAAGAGCACCGAGAGCACGAGTCGTTCGTCGCGCCCCCGGAGGATTCTCCTGACATCACATAGGGCGTCCTCCGTCGAACGGTTTTTCGTGAAACCGAACTGCTGCCCCGAGATCCTGCCCGGGCTCAAAACAGTCCTCCTCAGCCTCACCAGAAGAAGCCTTTCAAAGACTTTGCCCAGGGCCGAGAGAAGGCACACCGGTCTGTAGGAACGTACGCACGCCCTGTCCCTGTCAGGGTCCTTGAGGATGATGCAGAGGTCACCCTCCTTCCAGATGTCCGGGAAGACACCCAGCCTCAGGCACGCGTTCACCAGGCAGAGGAATGGGCCCCCCATAAGTGGCCAGGCCATCTTTATGGTTTGGACCTCGATGTTATCAGGCCCTGGGGCCTTGTTGTTCGGTAGCACCCGAACAACATTCCATGCCTCTCGCATGGTGAACGCCTGCTCATCATCAGCCGGGTCCCCAACGTCGTCAGCGTCGGGGAGGTCTGCCTCCCCAGCACAGTCGGGCACGAAGGCTCTCAGAAAGAGCTCCGCACCCTCCCGAGCGGAGTTAACGGGCACCCCCTGCTCATCCCTAACCGCGCAGAGGACGGTCTTAGTCCTTAGTCTACCTGTCTGCAGTCTGTAGACAATGCCCCACGGATCTTTGTTGCCTTTCTCCGTGACGAACTTGCGCCAGGAGTCACGACTCGTCTCTAGGACTTTCCGGCGGAACGCGTTCTTGAGCCGGTGGTATGCCAGTCTTTTCTGGTCTTTTCGCTCTGGCTGTTGTTCTGCCTGGAACCGCCGCCTGGCGCGAAGTACTTCGCGCTTCAGGCAGCTAAGTTCAGCCGTCCACCATGGGTGCGCCCTGCCCCTCCATGCCCTCCTTGGCATGGAGACCTCACATGCCCTTGTCAGGGCAGAGGTAATGCCAACAGCGAACTCCTCCACCCCACGTCTGTCGTGAAGGGAGGGGCCCGAAAGGCGCCTCAGCTCCTCAGAGAGGACGCCAAGGAACGCCTCACGCCTGACCTTGGCGGTGTTAAATCTCGCCGGGCGTTCCGGGGTCGACTGATCCACGACAGGGTCACTGCTGTTAAGCAGGACCTCTATGAGCTGATGGTCGCTCGTCGTGGCATCAGCTCGAACCGTCCAGCCCACCACGAACGGGAGCATGCTTCCCGTCACCAAAGTTATATCAATACTCGAGGACCCCCTCGCTCCACAGAACGTGGCCCCGCACCCAGAGTTCAGGAGGTGCAGTCCATGCGCCGCAACGAAGTCCTCCACAAGTTCACCCCTGCCATCGGTAGCAGGGGATCCCCATAGGACGGACTTGGCGTTGACGTCAGCACAGATCAGGACCCTCCGTCCCTGCAGGGCACGAAGAACACGGGAGAGGTTCCCCAGGTGGCCCGAGGTGGGCTCCGAGTACTGAAAGTAGGCCGAAACTGCATAGAAGGACACAACAGGATTGTGGACCTCCACGCAGACGGCGTGGCGACTGCTCAGATGGTCGAGCTGGGTCACAGTCGTCCGACCATGGTAGGCGAGGACGGCCGCCCGCGGGTCCCGACAGTTTTGTGCCGTTACCCGTCTTACGGAGGCCCCGAGCCCGGCGAGACAGCCATTAGCACTGGAGTAGGGTTCCTGCACCAGTGCGAGGTCCACACCCCCCCTGTGGAGGAGATCGCTGAGCTGGGCAGAGACGCACCTGGCGCCCTGCATGTTCAGCTGGAATATTTTCAGAGGCGCAGTGGACGGCTCAGAGCGTCCTGGCACACCACCACGCTCCGCCAGAGACGGTCGGAGAGGCGTGTGGGGCAAGGTACCGTAAGTAGAGTCAGTCAAGTTGACTGTCTGTCTTTCCTTGTTTCGTCCAGTTCGTTTACTGTGTCTGTTCATTGTCCAGTGTGTTAAGTCGTCCCAGTTGACGGCCGAGTGCTTTTAGGTAGGCAGGGCAGTCCCACTTGGGACCGCTGTGCCCACCCCTGCCACCCGCGCGCCGGCAGGCAGCGCAGACGGGCGGGGCACCAGCCGCTTTTCGCGGGCATGATGTTATGCGGTGCCCCTTCTGCGCGCAGTGCCCACAGGTGTCCTGGGCATCCTGGCAGTGCTTTTCCACGTGGCCGTAGGCCTG
>JAPYXD010000607.1:25000-30000 GCA_030998225.1 Diplolepis rosae | reverse complement strand
CTTCATACTTTTTTTTTTTCTTTGTGCATTTTCTCATTCAATTTACACATATATTTAATCGCATAACAACACCATAAACACAATATTTTCAACATTAGAGAATGAGAGATAGAACCCTTGTATCTTAGCTGCTGCTGCTGCATTGCTTTTATTTTTGCAGAGAGAAAGTAATTTTGTTCCTTTTATTATTTCGGGTTTATGATAAATTTCAATAGCGTTCTAAATTTATATCAACAGTGTATATAATAGATAGATGTAAAAATAAGTAAGGATAAAAAGCTCGCTTAGTGTCATATGCAGTAAATTTTGTGCACAAGAGCGCATACAGGCACTTTCCTAAGCCACTTTTAATCCTCCTTCGTTTTATTACATCATCTCTTTTTCAGTTCTTATTTTTCAATTTATACACATATTGTTATACCCAATAGTTCAAAATTAACTTTAACTACAGACTGCTTTCTTTTTTGCTGCTGCTGCTGCTGCTGATAGCTCTTTACTCTTCTCAATTTATCTCTCTCTGTCTTTACAGTTTACACGATTATTTTTGTGTAATAACTGATTTTATTCACAATAACATATGAAAAGTTAGAGAGAGATTTATCCTATTTCTCTTCTTCAACACTTCTCTCATTCATTTTGTCGTTCAACTTATCTCTCTCTTTTTGCCAATTTTCTTTTAAAGTTCAAATTTTATATATGTATTATATTACAAATATATATATATCTGATACAAACGCTGCTTCAAAGCAACTTGTAACGTTAATGATCCTTCCGCAGGTTCACCTACGGAAACCTTGTTACGACTTTTACTTCCTCTAAATGATCAAGTTTGGTCATCTTCCCGGCAACATCGGCAATGCCGAAGCACTGCCGCGCACCAGTCCGAAGACCTCACTAAATCATTCAATCGGTAGTAGCGACGGGCGGTGTGTACAAAGGGCAGGGACGTAATCAACGCGAGCTTATGACTCGCGCTTACTGGGAATTCCTCGTTCATGGGGAATAATTGCAAGCCCCAATCCCTAGCACGAAGGAGGTTCAGCGGGTTACCCGGGCCTTTCGGCCAGGGAAGACACGCTGATTCCTTCAGTGTAGCGCGCGTGCGGCCCAGAACATCTAAGGGCATCACAGACCTGTTATTGCTCAATCTCGTGCGGCTAGAAGCCGCCTGTCCCTCTAAGAAGATTTATTTGTACGTTGGTAGTAAAAACCCACCGACCGAGGCCGGGGGCCTTCAAGATACCAGAAGGTACGCCTATTTAGCAGGCTAGAGTCTCGTTCGTTATCGGAATTAACCAGACAAATCGCTCCACCAACTAAGAACGGCCATGCACCACCACCCACCGAATCAAGAAAGAGCTCTCAATCTGTCAATCCTTCCGGTGTCCGGGCCTGGTGAGGTTTCCCGTGTTGAGTCAAATTAAGCCGCAGGCTCCACTCCTGGTGGTGCCCTTCCGTCAATTCCTTTAAGTTTCAGCTTTGCAACCATACTTCCCCCGGAACCCAAAAGCTTTGGTTTCCCGGAAGCTGCCCGCCGAGTCATCGGAGGAACTTCGGCGGATCGCTAGCTGGCATCGTTTATGGTTAGAACTAGGGCGGTATCTGATCGCCTTCGAACCTCTAACTTTCGTTCTTGATTAATGAAAACATTTTTGGCAAATGCTTTCGCTTCTGTCCGTCTTGCGACGATCCAAGAATTTCACCTCTAACGTCGCAATACGAATGCCCCCATCTGTCCCTATTAATCATTACCTCGGGGTTCCGAAAACCAACAAAATAGAACCGAGGTCCTATTCCATTATTCCATGCACACAGTATTCAGGCGAAGATAGCCTGCTTTAAGCACTCTAATTTGTTCAAAGTAAACGTACCGGCCCACCTCGACACTCGTTTAAGAGCACCGCGATGGGATATTAGTTGGACCGCCCCGAAAGGCTAAGCCCACCGGTAGGACGTCTCACGAGCATGTCAGTTAAACACCGCGAGCGGCGAACCGACAGCGTGCGACACAGATTCAACTACGAGCTTTTTAACCGCAACAACTTTAATATACGCTATTGGAGCTGGAGTTACCGCGGCTGCTGGCACCAGACTTGCCCTCCAATTGATCCTCGTTAAAGGATTTAAAGTGTACTCATTCCGATTACGGGGCCTCGGATGAGTCCCGTATCGTTATTTTTCGTCACTACCTCCCCGTGCCGGGAGTGGGTAATTTGCGCGCCTGCTGCCTTCCTTGGATGTGGTAGCCGTTTCTCAGGCTCCCTCTCCGGAATCGAACCCTGATTCCCCGTTACCCGTTACAACCATGGTAGGCGCAGAACCTACCATCGACAGTTGATAAGGCAGACATTTGAAAGATTCGTCGCCGGTACGAGACCGTGCGATCAGCACAAAGTTATTCAGAGTCACCAAGGTAAACGGTGGACGAGCAGAACCCGCCACCGATTGGTTTTGATCTAATAAAAGCGTTCCTTCCATCTCTGGTCGGAACTCTGGTTTGCATGTATTAGCTCTAGAATTACCACAGTTATCCAAGTAAATGTGGGTACGATCTAAGGAACCATAACTGATTTAATGAGCCATTCGCGGTTTCACCTTAATTCGGCATGCACTGAGACATGCATGGCTTAATCTTTGAGACAAGCATATGACTACTGGCAGGATCAACCAGGGAGCTTCGTTAAGTATCTTAAAACTCAAAGAAGAGCTCCGTCAAACACTGTAAGATCTTTGGTCTTATCAGTGGAGACTGTTTCATTTTTAAGGGCTTTAAAGCGTTCAACAGATAATTGTTAGTGCATTTTGCATTCACAATATATCGACGGATAGCACCGCCCTTTTACATTGGTGCTTAACCGTGTAAAAAGCATTCAAACGTTCTCTCTGGGATAACATAATAAAATGTGTACCCGACGTTAGACTTTGTTAAAAAGTTCGTCCTGGTGTGTACAATGACACTCTTCGTTTTATTATTAAAATAAAATAGACTTTTCGCTCGGAATCGTGCGAGTCGATGCTCAGTTTATTATAAACCGTTGAAAATCTATTCAAAATAAATGAAAAGATCACAACGTAAACGCCCAAGGCGCTTGCCACGTAAAGAGTCATTCGGTCTTAGACACCGACTCGTGGCAATGCTGTGCTTACATAGATCCGAAACCCAAAAAAGGACGTACGGCGACCAATGGTTTTTAACATGTATTTAAATGGGACAAAACCTCCAAATTTCGTACAAAGCTAATACGGGATGCTGACACTTAGAAAAAAAAATGAAAAAATATAAAAGACAATCGAACATTACTTGATCACTTTATTTCAAAGTACGATAAATTGGCGTATTACTTGGCCACTTTATATCAATCAAACTGCGAAAGGCTCGCGCATTACTTGGCCAATTCTGAACAGTGCGAGAGTCCGAAGAGCTCGCGTATTACTTGGCCACTTTATATCAATCAAACTGCGAAAGGCTCGCGCATTACTTGGCCAATTCTGAACAGTGCGAGAGTCCGAAGAGCTCGCGTATTACTTGGCCACTGTATATCAATCAAACTGCGAAAGGCTCGCGCATTACTTGGCCAATTCTGAACAGTGCGAGAGTCCGAAGAGCTCGCGTATTACTTGGCCACTTTATATCAATCAAACTGCGAAAGGCTCGCGCATTACTTGGCCAATTCTGAACAGTGCGAGAGTCCGAAGAGCTCGCGTATTACTTGGCCACTTTATATCAATCAAACTGCGAAAGGCTCGCGCATTACTTGGCCAATTCTGAACAGTGCGAAAGTCCGAAGAGCTCGCGTATTACTTGGCCACTTTATATCAATCAAACTGCGAAAGGCTCGCGCATTACTTGGCCAATTCTGAACAGTGCGAGAGTCCGAAGAGCTCGCGTATTACTTGGCCACTTTATATCAATCAAACTGCGAAAGGCTCGCGCATTACTTGGCCAATTCTGAACAATGCGAGAGTCCGAAGAGCTCGCGTATTACTTGGCCACTTTATATCAATCAAACTGCGAAAGGCTCGCGCATTACTTGGCCAATTCTGAACATTGCGATAGTCCGAAGAGCTCGCGTATTACTTGGCCACTTTATATCAATCAAACTGCGAAAGGCTCGCGCATTACTTGGCCAATTCTGAACAGTGCGAGAGTCCGAAGAGCTCGCGTATTACTTGGCCACTTTATATCAATCAAACTGCGAAAGGCTCGCGCATTACTTGGCCAATTCTGAACAGTGCGAGAGTCCGAAGAGCTCGCGTATTACTTGGCCACTTTATATCAATCAAACTGCGAAAGGCTCGCGCATTACTTGGCCAATTCTGAACAATGCGAGAGTCCGAAGAGCTCGCGTATTACTTGGCCACTTTATATCAATCAAACTGCGAAAGGCTCGCGCATTACTTGGCCAATTCTGAACAGTGCGAGAGTCCGAAGAGCTCGCGTATTACTTGGCCACTTTATATCAATCAAACTGCGAAAGGCTCGCGCATTACTTGGCCAATTCTGAACAGTGCGAGAGTCCGAAGAGCTCGCGTATTACTTGGCCACTTTATATCAATCAAACTGCGAAAGGCTCGCGCATTACTTGGCCAATTCTGAACAGTGCGAGAGTCCGAAGAGCTCGCGTATTACTTGGCCACTTTATATCAATCAAACTGCGAAAGGCTCGCGCATTACTTGGCCAATTCTGAACAGTGCGAGAGTCCGAAGAGCTCGCGTATTACTTGGCCACTTTATATCAATCAAACTGCGAAAGGCTCGCGCATTACTTGGCCAATTCTGAACAGTGCGAGAGTCCGAAGAGCTCGCGTATTACTTGGCCACTTTATATCAATCAAACTGCGAAAGGCTCGCGCATTACTTGGCCAATTCTGAACAGTGCGAGAGTCCGAAGAGCTCGCGTATTACTTGGCCACTTTATATCAATCAAACTGCGAAAGGCTCGCGCATTACTTGGCCAATTCTGAACATTGCGAGAGTCCGAAGAGCTCGCGTATTACTT
>JAPYXD010000607.1:12500-17500 GCA_030998225.1 Diplolepis rosae | reverse complement strand
GAGAGAAAGAGATTCTTCTTCTTCTTCATACTTTTTTTTTTCTTTGTGCATTTTCTCATTCAATTTACACATATATTTAATCGCATAACAACACCATAAACACAATATTTTCAACATTAGAGAATGAGAGATAGAACCCTTGTATCTTAGCTGCTGCTGCTGCATTGCTTTTATTTTTGCAGAGAGAAAGTAATTTTGTTCCTTTTATTATTTCGGGTTTATGATAAATTTCAATAGCGTTCTAAATTTATATCAACAGTGTATATAATAGATAGATGTAAAAATAAGTAAGGATAAAAAAGCTCGCTTAGTGTCATATGCAGTAAATTTTGTGCACAAGAGCGCATACAGGCACTTTCCTAAGCCACTTTTAATCCTCCTTCGTTTTATTACATCATCTCTTTTTCAGTTCTTATTTTTCAATTTATACACATATTGTTATACCCAATAGTTCAAAATTAACTTTAACTACAGACTGCTTTCTTTCTTTTTTGCTGCTGCTGCTGCTGCTGATAGCTCTTTACTCTTCTCAATTTATCTCTCTCTGTCTTTACAGTTTACACGATTATTTTTGTGTAATAACTGATTTTATTCACAATAACATATGAAAAGTTAGAGAGAGATTTATCCTATTTCTCTTCTTCAACACTTCTCTCATTCATTTTGTCGTTCAACTTATCTCTCTCTTTTTGCCAATTTTCTTTTAAAGTTCAAATTTTATATATGTATTATATTACAAATATATATATATCTGATACAAACGCTGCTTCAAAGCAACTTGTAACGTTAATGATCCTTCCGCAGGTTCACCTACGGAAACCTTGTTACGACTTTTACTTCCTCTAAATGATCAAGTTTGGTCATCTTCCCGGCAACATCGGCAATGCCGAAGCACTGCCGCGCACCAGTCCGAAGACCTCACTAAATCATTCAATCGGTAGTAGCGACGGGCGGTGTGTACAAAGGGCAGGGACGTAATCAACGCGAGCTTATGACTCGCGCTTACTGGGAATTCCTCGTTCATGGGGAATAATTGCAAGCCCCAATCCCTAGCACGAAGGAGGTTCAGCGGGTTACCCGGGCCTTTCGGCCAGGGAAGACACGCTGATTCCTTCAGTGTAGCGCGCGTGCGGCCCAGAACATCTAAGGGCATCACAGACCTGTTATTGCTCAATCTCGTGCGGCTAGAAGCCGCCTGTCCCTCTAAGAAGATTTATTTGTACGTTGGTAGTAAAAACCCACCGACCGAGGCCGGGGGCCTTCAAGATACCAGAAGGTACGCCTATTTAGCAGGCTAGAGTCTCGTTCGTTATCGGAATTAACCAGACAAATCGCTCCACCAACTAAGAACGGCCATGCACCACCACCCACCGAATCAAGAAAGAGCTCTCAATCTGTCAATCCTTCCGGTGTCCGGGCCTGGTGAGGTTTCCCGTGTTGAGTCAAATTAAGCCGCAGGCTCCACTCCTGGTGGTGCCCTTCCGTCAATTCCTTTAAGTTTCAGCTTTGCAACCATACTTCCCCCGGAACCCAAAAGCTTTGGTTTCCCGGAAGCTGCCCGCCGAGTCATCGGAGGAACTTCGGCGGATCGCTAGCTGGCATCGTTTATGGTTAGAACTAGGGCGGTATCTGATCGCCTTCGAACCTCTAACTTTCGTTCTTGATTAATGAAAACATTTTTGGCAAATGCTTTCGCTTCTGTCCGTCTTGCGACGATCCAAGAATTTCACCTCTAACGTCGCAATACGAATGCCCCCATCTGTCCCTATTAATCATTACCTCGGGGTTCCGAAAACCAACAAAATAGAACCGAGGTCCTATTCCATTATTCCATGCACACAGTATTCAGGCGAAGATAGCCTGCTTTAAGCACTCTAATTTGTTCAAAGTAAACGTACCGGCCCACCTCGACACTCGTTTAAGAGCACCGCGATGGGATATTAGTTGGACCGCCCCGAAAGGCTAAGCCCACCGGTAGGACGTCTCACGAGCATGTCAGTTAAACACCGCGAGCGGCGAACCGACAGCGTGCGACACAGATTCAACTACGAGCTTTTTAACCGCAACAACTTTAATATACGCTATTGGAGCTGGAGTTACCGCGGCTGCTGGCACCAGACTTGCCCTCCAATTGATCCTCGTTAAAGGATTTAAAGTGTACTCATTCCGATTACGGGGCCTCGGATGAGTCCCGTATCGTTATTTTTCGTCACTACCTCCCCGTGCCGGGAGTGGGTAATTTGCGCGCCTGCTGCCTTCCTTGGATGTGGTAGCCGTTTCTCAGGCTCCCTCTCCGGAATCGAACCCTGATTCCCCGTTACCCGTTACAACCATGGTAGGCGCAGAACCTACCATCGACAGTTGATAAGGCAGACATTTGAAAGATTCGTCGCCGGTACGAGACCGTGCGATCAGCACAAAGTTATTCAGAGTCACCAAGGTAAACGGTGGACGAGCAGAACCCGCCACCGATTGGTTTTGATCTAATAAAAGCGTTCCTTCCATCTCTGGTCGGAACTCTGGTTTGCATGTATTAGCTCTAGAATTACCACAGTTATCCAAGTAAATGTGGGTACGATCTAAGGAACCATAACTGATTTAATGAGCCATTCGCGGTTTCACCTTAATTCGGCATGCACTGAGACATGCATGGCTTAATCTTTGAGACAAGCATATGACTACTGGCAGGATCAACCAGGGAGCTTCGTTAAGTATCTTAAAACTCAAAGAAGAGCTCCGTCAAACACTGTAAGATCTTTGGTCTTATCAGTGGAGACTGTTTCATTTTTAAGGGCTTTAAAGCGTTCAACAGATAATTGTTAGTGCATTTTGCATTCACAATATATCGACGGATAGCACCGCCCTTTTACATTGGTGCTTAACCGTGTAAAAAGCATTCAAACGTTCTCTCTGGGATAACATAATAAAATGTGTACCCGACGTTAGACTTTGTTAAAAAGTTCGTCCTGGTGTGTACAATGACACTCTTCGTTTTATTATTAAAATAAAATAGACTTTTCGCTCGGAATCGTGCGAGTCGATGCTCAGTTTATTATAAACCGTTGAAAATCTATTCAAAATAAATGAAAAGATCACAACGTAAACGCCCAAGGCGCTTGCCACGTAAAGAGTCATTCGGTCTTAGACACCGACTCGTGGCAATGCTGTGCTTACATAGATCCGAAACCCAAAAAAGGACGTACGGCGACCAATGGTTTTTAACATGTATTTAAATGGGACAAAACCTCCAAATTTCGTACAAAGCTAATACGGGATGCTGACACTTAGAAAAAAAAATGAAAAAATATAAAAGACAATCGAACATTACTTGATCACTTTATTTCAAAGTACGATAAATTGGCGTATTACTTGGCCACTTTATATCAATCAAACTGCGAAAGGCTCGCGCATTACTTGGCCAATTCTGAACAGTGCGAGAGTCCGAAGAGCTCGCGTATTACTTGGCCACTTTATATCAATCAAACTGCGAAAGGCTCGCGCATTACTTGGCCAATTCTGAACAGTGCGAGAGTCCGAAGAGCTCGCGTATTACTTGGCCACTGTATATCAATCAAACTGCGAAAGGCTCGCGCATTACTTGGCCAATTCTGAACAGTGCGAGAGTCCGAAGAGCTCGCGTATTACTTGGCCACTTTATATCAATCAAACTGCGAAAGGCTCGCGCATTACTTGGCCAATTCTGAACAGTGCGAGAGTCCGAAGAGCTCGCGTATTACTTGGCCACTTTATATCAATCAAACTGCGAAAGGCTCGCGCATTACTTGGCCAATTCTGAACAGTGCGAAAGTCCGAAGAGCTCGCGTATTACTTGGCCACTTTATATCAATCAAACTGCGAAAGGCTCGCGCATTACTTGGCCAATTCTGAACAGTGCGAGAGTCCGAAGAGCTCGCGTATTACTTGGCCACTTTATATCAATCAAACTGCGAAAGGCTCGCGCATTACTTGGCCAATTCTGAACATTGCGAGAGTCCGAAGAGCTCGCGTATTACTTGGCCACTTTATATCAATCAAACTGCGAAAGGCTCGCGCATTACTTGGCCAATTCTGAACATTGCGATAGTCCGAAGAGCTCGCGTATTACTTGGCCACTTTATATCAATCAAACTGCGAAAGGCTCGCGCATTACTTGGCCAATTCTGAACAGTGCGAGAGTCCGAAGAGCTCGCGTATTACTTGGCCACTTTATATCAATCAAACTGCGAAAGGCTCGCGCATTACTTGGCCAATTCTGAACAGTGCGAGAGTCCGAAGAGCTCGCGTATTACTTGACCACTTTATATCAATCAAACTGCGAAAGGCTCGCGCATTACTTGGCCAATTCTGAACAGTGCGAGAGTCCGAAGAGCTCGCGTATTACTTGGCCACTTTATATCAATCAAACTGCGAAAGGCTCGCGCATTACTTGGCCAATTCTGAACAGTGCGAGAGTCCGAAGAGCTCGCGTATTACTTGGCCACTTTATATCAATCAAACTGCGAAAGGCTCGCGCATTACTTGGCCAATTCTGAACAGTGCGAGAGTCCGAAGAGCTCGCGTATTACTTGGCCACTTTATATCAATCAAACTGCGAAAGGCTCGCGCATTACTTGGCCAATTCTGAACAGTGCGAGAGTCCGAAGAGCTCGCGTATTACTTGGCCACTTTATATCAATCAAACTGCGAAAGGCTCGCGCATTACTTGGCCAATTCTGAACAGTGCGAGAGTCCGAAGAGCTCGCGTATTACTTGGCCACTTTATATCAATCAAACTGCGAAAGGCTCGCGCATTACTTGGCCAATTCTGAACAGTGCGAGAGTCCGAAGAGCTCGCGTATTACTTGGCCACTTTATATCAATCAAACTGCGAAAGGCTCGCGCATTACTTGGCCAATTCTGAACAGTGCGAGAGTCCGAAGAGCTCGCGTATTACTTGGCCACTTTATATCAATCAAACTGCGAAAGGCTCGCGCATTACTTGGCCAATTCTGAACATTGCG
>JAPYXD010000607.1:0-5000 GCA_030998225.1 Diplolepis rosae | reverse complement strand
ATAGAATGAGAGATAGAGAGAGAGAGAGAGAGAAAGAGATTCTTCTTCTTCTTCATACTTTTTTTTTTCTTTGTGCATTTTCTCATTCAATTTACACATATATTTAATCGCATAACAACACCATAAACACAATATTTTCAACATTAGAGAATGAGAGATAGAACCCTTGTATCTTAGCTGCTGCTGCTGCATTGCTTTTATTTTTGCAGAGAGAAAGTAATTTTGTTCCTTTTATTATTTCGGGTTTATGATAAATTTCAATAGCGTTCTAAATTTATATCAACAGTGTATATAATAGATAGATGTAAAAATAAGTAAGGATAAAAAAGCTCGCTTAGTGTCATATGCAGTAAATTTTGTGCACAAGAGCGCATACAGGCACTTTCCTAAGCCACTTTTAATCCTCCTTCGTTTTATTACATCATCTCTTTTTCAGTTCTTATTTTTCAATTTATACACATATTGTTATACCCAATAGTTCAAAATTAACTTTAACTACAGACTGCTTTCTTTCTTTTTTGCTGCTGCTGCTGCTGCTGATAGCTCTTTACTCTTCTCAATTTATCTCTCTCTGTCTTTACAGTTTACACGATTATTTTTGTGTAATAACTGATTTTATTCACAATAACATATGAAAAGTTAGAGAGAGATTTATCCTATTTCTCTTCTTCAACACTTCTCTCATTCATTTTGTCGTTCAACTTATCTCTCTCTTTTTGCCAATTTTCTTTTAAAGTTCAAATTTTATATATGTATTATATTACAAATATATATATATCTGATACAAACGCTGCTTCAAAGCAACTTGTAACGTTAATGATCCTTCCGCAGGTTCACCTACGGAAACCTTGTTACGACTTTTACTTCCTCTAAATGATCAAGTTTGGTCATCTTCCCGGCAACATCGGCAATGCCGAAGCACTGCCGCGCACCAGTCCGAAGACCTCACTAAATCATTCAATCGGTAGTAGCGACGGGCGGTGTGTACAAAGGGCAGGGACGTAATCAACGCGAGCTTATGACTCGCGCTTACTGGGAATTCCTCGTTCATGGGGAATAATTGCAAGCCCCAATCCCTAGCACGAAGGAGGTTCAGCGGGTTACCCGGGCCTTTCGGCCAGGGAAGACACGCTGATTCCTTCAGTGTAGCGCGCGTGCGGCCCAGAACATCTAAGGGCATCACAGACCTGTTATTGCTCAATCTCGTGCGGCTAGAAGCCGCCTGTCCCTCTAAGAAGATTTATTTGTACGTTGGTAGTAAAAACCCACCGACCGAGGCCGGGGGCCTTCAAGATACCAGAAGGTACGCCTATTTAGCAGGCTAGAGTCTCGTTCGTTATCGGAATTAACCAGACAAATCGCTCCACCAACTAAGAACGGCCATGCACCACCACCCACCGAATCAAGAAAGAGCTCTCAATCTGTCAATCCTTCCGGTGTCCGGGCCTGGTGAGGTTTCCCGTGTTGAGTCAAATTAAGCCGCAGGCTCCACTCCTGGTGGTGCCCTTCCGTCAATTCCTTTAAGTTTCAGCTTTGCAACCATACTTCCCCCGGAACCCAAAAGCTTTGGTTTCCCGGAAGCTGCCCGCCGAGTCATCGGAGGAACTTCGGCGGATCGCTAGCTGGCATCGTTTATGGTTAGAACTAGGGCGGTATCTGATCGCCTTCGAACCTCTAACTTTCGTTCTTGATTAATGAAAACATTTTTGGCAAATGCTTTCGCTTCTGTCCGTCTTGCGACGATCCAAGAATTTCACCTCTAACGTCGCAATACGAATGCCCCCATCTGTCCCTATTAATCATTACCTCGGGGTTCCGAAAACCAACAAAATAGAACCGAGGTCCTATTCCATTATTCCATGCACACAGTATTCAGGCGAAGATAGCCTGCTTTAAGCACTCTAATTTGTTCAAAGTAAACGTACCGGCCCACCTCGACACTCGTTTAAGAGCACCGCGATGGGATATTAGTTGGACCGCCCCGAAAGGCTAAGCCCACCGGTAGGACGTCTCACGAGCATGTCAGTTAAACACCGCGAGCGGCGAACCGACAGCGTGCGACACAGATTCAACTACGAGCTTTTTAACCGCAACAACTTTAATATACGCTATTGGAGCTGGAGTTACCGCGGCTGCTGGCACCAGACTTGCCCTCCAATTGATCCTCGTTAAAGGATTTAAAGTGTACTCATTCCGATTACGGGGCCTCGGATGAGTCCCGTATCGTTATTTTTCGTCACTACCTCCCCGTGCCGGGAGTGGGTAATTTGCGCGCCTGCTGCCTTCCTTGGATGTGGTAGCCGTTTCTCAGGCTCCCTCTCCGGAATCGAACCCTGATTCCCCGTTACCCGTTACAACCATGGTAGGCGCAGAACCTACCATCGACAGTTGATAAGGCAGACATTTGAAAGATTCGTCGCCGGTACGAGACCGTGCGATCAGCACAAAGTTATTCAGAGTCACCAAGGTAAACGGTGGACGAGCAGAACCCGCCACCGATTGGTTTTGATCTAATAAAAGCGTTCCTTCCATCTCTGGTCGGAACTCTGGTTTGCATGTATTAGCTCTAGAATTACCACAGTTATCCAAGTAAATGTGGGTACGATCTAAGGAACCATAACTGATTTAATGAGCCATTCGCGGTTTCACCTTAATTCGGCATGCACTGAGACATGCATGGCTTAATCTTTGAGACAAGCATATGACTACTGGCAGGATCAACCAGGGAGCTTCGTTAAGTATCTTAAAACTCAAAGAAGAGCTCCGTCAAACACTGTAAGATCTTTGGTCTTATCAGTGGAGACTGTTTCATTTTTAAGGGCTTTAAAGCGTTCAACAGATAATTGTTAGTGCATTTTGCATTCACAATATATCGACGGATAGCACCGCCCTTTTACATTGGTGCTTAACCGTGTAAAAAGCATTCAAACGTTCTCTCTGGGATAACATAATAAAATGTGTACCCGACGTTAGACTTTGTTAAAAAGTTCGTCCTGGTGTGTACAATGACACTCTTCGTTTTATTATTAAAATAAAATAGACTTTTCGCTCGGAATCGTGCGAGTCGATGCTCAGTTTATTATAAACCGTTGAAAATCTATTCAAAATAAATGAAAAGATCACAACGTAAACGCCCAAGGCGCTTGCCACGTAAAGAGTCATTCGGTCTTAGACACCGACTCGTGGCAATGCTGTGCTTACATAGATCCGAAACCCAAAAAAGGACGTACGGCGACCAATGGTTTTTAACATGTATTTAAATGGGACAAAACCTCCAAATTTCGTACAAAGCTAATACGGGATGCTGACACTTAGAAAAAAAAATGAAAAAATATAAAAGACAATCGAACATTACTTGATCACTTTATTTCAAAGTACGATAAATTGGCGTATTACTTGGCCACTTTATATCAATCAAACTGCGAAAGGCTCGCGCATTACTTGGCCAATTCTGAACAGTGCGAGAGTCCGAAGAGCTCGCGTATTACTTGGCCACTTTATATCAATCAAACTGCGAAAGGCTCGCGCATTACTTGGCCAATTCTGAACAGTGCGAGAGTCCGAAGAGCTCGCGTATTACTTGGCCACTGTATATCAATCAAACTGCGAAAGGCTCGCGCATTACTTGGCCAATTCTGAACAGTGCGAGAGTCCGAAGAGCTCGCGTATTACTTGGCCACTTTATATCAATCAAACTGCGAAAGGCTCGCGCATTACTTGGCCAATTCTGAACAGTGCGAGAGTCCGAAGAGCTCGCGTATTACTTGGCCACTTTATATCAATCAAACTGCGAAAGGCTCGCGCATTACTTGGCCAATTCTGAACAGTGCGAAAGTCCGAAGAGCTCGCGTATTACTTGGCCACTTTATATCAATCAAACTGCGAAAGGCTCGCGCATTACTTGGCCAATTCTGAACAGTGCGAGAGTCCGAAGAGCTCGCGTATTACTTGGCCACTTTATATCAATCAAACTGCGAAAGGCTCGCGCATTACTTGGCCAATTCTGAACATTGCGAGAGTCCGAAGAGCTCGCGTATTACTTGGCCACTTTATATCAATCAAACTGCGAAAGGCTCGCGCATTACTTGGCCAATTCTGAACATTGCGAGAGTCCGAAGAGCTCGCGTATTACTTGGCCACTTTATATCAATCAAACTGCGAAAGGCTCGCGCATTACTTGGCCAATTCTGAACAGTGCGAGAGTCCGAAGAGCTCGCGTATTACTTGGCCACTTTATATCAATCAAACTGCGAAAGGCTCGCGCATTACTTGGCCAATTCTGAACAGTGCGAGAGTCCGAAGAGCTCGCGTATTACTTGACCACTTTATATCAATCAAACTGCGAAAGGCTCGCGCATTACTTGGCCAATTCTGAACCATGCGAGAGTCCGAAGAGCTCGCGTATTACTTGGCCACTTTATATCAATCAAACTGCGAAAGGCTCGCGCATTACTTGGCCAATTCTGAACAGTGCGAGAGTCCGAAGAGCTCGCGTATTACTTGGCCACTTTATATCAATCAAACTGCGAAAGGCTCGCGCATTACTTGGCCAATTCTGAACAGTGCGAGAGTCCGAAGAGCTCGCGTATTACTTGGCCACTTTATATCAATCAAACTGCGAAAGGCTCGCGCATTACTTGGCCAATTCTGAACAGTGCGAGAGTCCGAAGAGCTCGCGTATTACTTGGCCACTTTATATCAATCAAACTGCGAAAGGCTCGCGCATTACTTGGCCAATTCTGAACAGTGCGAGAGTCCGAAGAGCTCGCGTATTACTTGGCCACTTTATATCAATCAAACTGCGAAAGGCTCGCGCATTACTTGGCCAATTCTGAACAGTGCGAGAGTCCGAAGAGCTCGCGTATTACTTGGCCACTTTATATCAATCAAACTGCGAAAGGCTCGCGCATTACTTGGCCAATTCTGAACAGTGCGAGAGTCCGAAGAGCTCGCGTATTACTTGGCCACTTTATATCAATCAAACTGCGAAAGGCTCGCGC
>JAPYXD010000606.1:0-24281 GCA_030998225.1 Diplolepis rosae | reverse complement strand
AAACTGATGGACGTTGAGCGCTTAGTACGAATAAATGTTTGGATGAGATAGATCGATATTTTTAATAAGCAATTAAAATTAACAATTTGAATAATCCATGAAAATAAACAATTTTGAAAAATTCGAACCTACACCAAACTGATGGATGTTGAGCGTTTAGTTCGAATAAATGTTTAGATGATATACATCGATATTTTAAATAAACAACTGAAATTAACGATTTAAATAACTCACTTGAATAAACAATTTGAAAGGATTCGAATCTACACCAAACTGATGGACGTTATGCGTTTAGTACGAATATATGTTTGGATGAGATAGATCGATATTTTAAATAAACAATTGAAATTAACGATTTAAATAACTCACTTGAATAAACAATTTTAAAGATTCGAACCTACACCAAACTGATGGATGTTGAGCGTTTGGTTCGAAAGTATGTTTAGAACAATTATATCAAAATTTTCAATAAACAATTATATTTGACAACCTCAATAATATATGTGGATAAACAATTTGATTAAACAAATTCGAACCTGCAACAAACTGATGGACGTTGAGCGTTTAGTACGAATAAATGTTTGGATGAGATAGATCGATATTTTTAATAAACAATTAAAATTAACAATTTGAATAATCCATGAAAATAAACAATTTGAAAAGATTCGAACCTACACCAAACTAATGGATGTTGAGCGTTTGGTTCGAATAAATGTTTAGATGATATAGATCGATATTTTAAATAAACAACTGAAATTAACGATTTAAATAACTCACTTGAATAAACAATTTGAAAGGATTCGAATCTACACCAAACTGATGGACGTTGAGCGTTTAGTACGAATAAATGTTTGGATGAGATAGATCGATATTTTTAATAAACAATTAAAATTAACAATTTGAATAATCCATGAAAATAAACAATTTGAAAAGATTCGAACCTACACCAAACTGATGGATGTTGAGCGTTTGGTTCGAAAGTACGGTTAGAACAATTATATCAAAATTTTCAATAAACAATTATATTTGACAACCTCAATAATATATGTGGATAAACAATTTGATTAAACGATTCGAACCTGCAACAAACTGATGGACGTTGAGCGTTTAGTACGAATAAATGTTTGGATGAGATAGATCGATATTTTTAATAAACAATTAAAATTAACAATTTGAATAATCCATGAAAATAAACAATTTGAAAAGATTCGAACCTACACCAAACTAATGGATGTTGAGCGTTTGGTTCGAATAAATGTTTAGATGATATAGATCGATATTTTAAATAAACAACTGAAATTAACGATTTAAATAACTCACTTGAATAAACAATTTGAAAGGATTCGAATCTACACCAAACTGATGGACGTTGAGCGTTTAGTACGAATAAATGTTTTGGATGAGATAGATCGATATTTTTAATAAACAATTAAAATTAACAATTTGAATAATCCATGAAAATAAACAATTTGAAAAGATTCGAACCTACACCAAACTAATGGATGTTGAGCGTTTGGTTCGAATAAATGTTTAGATGATATAGATCGATATTTTAAATAAACAACTGAAATTAACGATTTAAATAACTCACTTGAATAAACAATTTGAAAGGATTCGAATCTACACCAAACTGATGGACGTTGAGCGTTTAGTACGAATAAATGTTTGGATGAGATAGATCGATATTTTTAATAAGCAATTAAAATTAACAATTTGAATAATCCATGAAAATAAACAATTTGAAAAGATTCGAACCTACACCAAACTAATGGATGTTGAGCGTTGGGTTCGAAAGTACGTTTAGAACAATTATATGAAAATTTTCAATAAACAATTATATTTGACAACCTCAATAATATATGTGGATAAACAATTTGATTAAACAAATTCGAACCTGCAACAAACTGATGGACGTTGAGCGTTTAGTACGAATAAATGTTTGGATGAGATAGATCGATATTTTTAATAAACAATTAAAATTAACAATTTGAATAATCCATGAAAATAAACAATTTGAAAAGATTCGAACCTACACCAAACTAATGGATGTTGAGCGTTTGGTTCGAATAAATGTTTAGATGATATAGATCGATATTTTAAATAAACAACTGAAATTAACGATTTAAATAACTCACTTGAATAAACAATTTGAAAGGATTCGAATCTACACCAAACTGATGGACGTTGAGCGTTTAGTACGAATAAATGTTTGGATGAGATAGATCGATATTTTTAATAAGCAATTAAAATTAACAATTTGAATAATCCATGAAAATAAACAATTTGAAAAGATTCGAACCTACACCAAACTGATGGATGTTGAGCGTTTGGTTCGAATAAATGTTTAGATGATATAGATCGATATTTTAAATAAACAACTGAAATTAACGATTTAAATAACTCACTTGAATAAACAATTTGAAAGGATTCGAATCTACACCAAACTGATGGACGTTGAGCGTTTAGTACGAATAAGTGTTTGGATGAGATAGATCGATATTTTTAATAAGCAATTAAAATTAACGATTTAAATAATTCACTTGAATAAACAATTTTAAAGATTCGAACCTACACCAAACTGATGGATGTTGAGCGTTTGGTTCGAAAGTACGTTTAGAACAATTATATCAAAATTTTCAATAAACAATTATATTTGACAACCTCAATAATATATGTGGATAAACAATTTGATTAAACAAATTCGAACCTGCAACAAACTGATGGACGTTGAGCGTTTAGTACGAATAAATGTTTGGATGAGATAGATCGATATTTTTAATAAACAATTAAAATTAACAATTTGAATAATCCATGAAAATAAACAATTTGAAAAGATTCGAACCTACACCAAACTAATGGATGTTGAGCGTTTGGTTCGAATAAATGTTTAGATGATATAGATCGATATTTTAAATAAACAACTGAAATTAACGATTTAAATAACTCACTTGAATAAACAATTTGAAAGGATTCGAATCTACACCAAACTGATGGACGTTGAGCGTTTAGTACGAATAAATGTTTGGATGAGATAGATCGATATTTTTAATAAACAATTAAAATTAACAATTTGAATAATATATGTGGATAAACAATTTGATTAAACAAATTCGAACCTGCAACAAACTAATGGAGGTTGAGCGTTTGGTTCGAATAAATGTTTAGATGATATAGATCGATATTTTAAATAAACAACTGAAATTAACGATTTAAATAACTCACTTGAATAAACAATTTGAAAAGATTCGAACCTACACCAAACTGATGGATGTTGAGCGTTTGGTTCGAATATACGTTTAGATGATATAGATCGATATTTTAAATAAACAATTGAAATTAACGATTTAAATAACTCACTTGAATAAACAATTTGAAAGGATTCGAACCTACACCAAACTGATGGATGTTGAGCGTTTGGTTCGAAAGTACGGTTAGAACAATTATATCAAAATTTTCAATAAACAATTATATTTGACAACCTCAATAATATCATGTGGATGAACAATTTGATTAAACGATATTCGAACCTACAACAAACTGATGGACGTTGAGCGTTTAGTACGAATAAATGTTTGGATGAGATAGATCGATATTTTTAATAAACAATTAAAATTAACAATTTGAATAATCCATGAAAATAAACAATTTGAAAAGATTCGAACCTACACCAAACTAATGGATGTTGAGCGTTTGGTTCGAATAAATGTTTAGATGATATAGATCGATATTTTAAATAAACAACTGAAATTAACGATTTAAATAACTCACTTGAATAAACAATTTGAAAGGATTCGAATCTACACCAAACTGATGGACGTTGAGCGTTTAGTACGAATAAATGTTTGGATGAGATAGATCGATATTTTTAATAAACAATTAAAATTAACAATTTGAATAATCCATGAAAATAAACAATTTGAAAAGATTCGAACCTACACCAAACTGATGGATGTTGAGCGTTTGGTTTGAATAAACGTTTAGAACAATTATATAAAAATTTTCAATAAACAATTATATTTGACAACCTCAATAATATATGTGGATAAACAATTTGATTAAACAAATTCGAACCTGCAACAAACTGATGGACGTTGAGCGTTTAGTACGAATAAATGTTTGGATGAGATAGATCGATATTTTTAATAAACAATTAAAATTAACAATTTGAATAATCCATGAAAATAAACAATTTGAAAAGATTCGAACCTACACCAAACTAATGGATGTTGAGCGTTTGGTTCGAATAAATGTTTAGATGATATAGATCGATATTTTAAATAAACAACTGAAATTAACGATTTAAATAACTCACTTGAATAAACAATTTGAAAGGATTCGAATCTACACCAAACTGATGGACGTTGAGCGTTTAGTACGAATAAATGTTTGGATGAGATAGATCGATATTTTTAATAAGCAATTAAAATTAACAATTTGAATAATCCATGAAAATAAACAATTTGAAAAGATTCGAACCTACACCAAACTGATGGATGTTGAGCGTTTGGTTCGAATAAATGTTTAGATGATATAGATCGATATTTTAAATAAACAACTGAAATTAACGATTTAAATAACTCACTTGAATAAACAATTTGAAAGGATTCGAACCTACACCAAACTGATGGACGTTGAGCTGCGAATAAATTTTGAAGATAGATCGATATTTAATAACAATTGAAATTAACGATTTAATAATCCTGAATAAACAATTAAAGATTCGAACCTACACCAAACTGATGGATGTTGAGCGTTGGGTTCGAAAGTACGTTTAGAACAATTATATCAAAATTTTCAATAAACAATTATATTTGACAACCTCAATAATATATGTGGATAAACAATTTGATTAAACGATTCGAACCTACAACAAACTGATGGACGTTGAGCGTTTAGTACGAATAAATGTTTGGATGAGATAGATCGATATTTTTAATAAACAATTAAAATTAACAATTTGAATAATCCATGAAAATAAACAATTTGAAAAGATTCGAACCTACACCAAACTAATGGATGTTGAGCGTTTGGTTCGAATAAATGTTTAGATGATATAGATCGATATTTTAAATAAACAACTGAAATTAACGATTTAAATAACTCACTTGAATAAACAATTTGAAAGGATTCGAATCTACACCAAACTGATGGACGTTGAGCGTTTAGTACGAATAAATGTTTGGATGAGATAGATCGATATTTTTAATAAACAATTAAAATTAACAATTTGAATAATCCATGAAAATAAACAATTTGAAAAGATTCGAACCTACACCAAACTGATGGATGTTGAGCGTTGGGTTCGAACGTACGTTTAGAACAATTATATCAAAATTTTCAATAAACAATTATATTTGACAACCTCAATAATATATGTGGATAAACAATTTGATTAAACAAATTCGAACCTGCAACAAACTGATGGACGTTGAGCGTTTAGTACGAATAAATGTTTGGATGAGATAGATCGATATTTTTAATAAACAATTAAAATTAACAATTTGAATAATCCATGAAAATAAACAATTTGAAAAGATTCGAACCTACACCAAACTAATGGATGTTGAGCGTTTGGTTCGAATAAATGTTTAGATGATATAGATCGATATTTTAAATAAACAACTGAAATTAACGATTTAAATAACTCACTTGAATAAACAATTTGAAAGGATTCGAATCTACACCAAACTGATGGACGTTGAGCGTTTAGTACGAATAAATGTTTGGATGAGATAGATCGATATTTTTAATAAGCAATTAAAATTAACAATTTGAATAATCCATGAAAATAAACAATTTGAAAAGATTCGAACCTACACCAAACTGATGGATGTTGAGCGTTTGGTTCGAATAAATGTTTAGATGATATAGATCGATATTTTAAATAAACAACTGAAATTAACGATTTAAATAACTCACTTGAATAGACAATTTGAAAGGATTCGAATCTACACCAAACTGATGGACGTTGAGCGTTTAGTACGAATAAATGTTTGGATGAGATAGATCGATATTTAAAATAAACAATTGAAATTAAAGATTTAAATAACTCACTTGAAAAAACAATTTTAAAGATTCGAACCTACACCAAACTGATGGATGTTGAGCGTTTGGTTCGAAAGTACGGTTAGAACAATTATATCAAAATTTTCAATAAACAATTATATTTGACAACCTCAATAATATATGTGGATAAACAATTTGATTAAACAAATTCGAACCTGCAACAAACTGATGGACGTTGAGCGTTTAGTACGAATAAATGTTTGGATGAGATAGATCGATATTTTTAATAAACAATTAAAATTAACAATTTGAATAATCCATGAAAATAAACAATTTGAAAAGATTCGAACCTACACCAAACTAATGGATGTTGAGCGTTTGGTTCGAATAAATGTTTAGATGATATAGATCGATATTTTAAATAAACAACTGAAATTAACGATTTAAATAACTCACTTGAATAAACAATTTGAAAGGATTCGAATCTACACCAAACTGATGGACGTTGAGCGTTTGTCGAATAAATTTTGGATGGATAGATCGATATTTAATAAGCAATTAAAATTAACAATTTGAATAATCATGAATAAACAATTAAAAGATTCGAACCTACACCAAACTATGGATGTTGAGCGTTGGTTCGAAAGTACGTTTAGACAATATAAAATTTTCAATAAACAATTATATTTGACAACCTCAATAATATATGTGGATAAACAATTTGATTAAACAAATTCGAACCTGCAACAAACTGATGGACGTTGAGCGTTTAGTACGAATAAATGTTTGGATGAGATAGATCGATATTTTTAATAAGCAATTAAAATTAACAATTTGAATAATCCATGAAAATAAACAATTTGAAAAGATTCGAACCTACACCAAACTGATGGATGTTGAGCGTTTGGTTCGAAAGTACGTTTAGAACAATTATATAAAAATTTTCAATAAACAATTATATTTTACAACCTCAATAATATATGTGGATAAACAATTTGATTAAACAAATTCGAACCTACAACAAACTGATGGACGTTGAGCGTTTAGTACAAATAAATGTTTGGATGAGATAGATCGATATTTTTAATAAGCAATTAAAATTAACAATTTGAATAATCCATGAAAATAAACAATTTGAAAAGATTCGAACCTACACCAAACTAATGGATGTTGAGCGTTTGGTTCGAATAAATGTTTAGATGATATAGATCGATATTTTAAATAAACAACTGAAATTAACGATTTAAATAACTCACTTGAATAAACAATTTGAAAGGATTCGAATCTACACCAAACTGATGGACGTTGAGCGTTTAGTACGAATAAATGTTTGGATGAGATAGATCGATATTTTTAATAAGCAATTAAAATTAACAATTTGAATAATCCATGAAAATAAACAATTTGAAAAGATTCGAACCTACACCAAACTGATGGATGTTGAGCGTTTGGTTCGAATAAATGTTTAGATGATATAGATCGATATTTTAAATAAACAACTGAAATTAACGATTTAAATAACTCACTTGAATAAACAATTTGAAAGGATTCGAATCTACACCAAACTGATGGACGTTGAGCGTTTAGTACGAATAAATGTTTGGATGAGATAGATCGATATTTTAAATAAACAATTGAAATTAACGATTTAAATAACTCACTTGAAAAAACAATTTTAAAGATTCGAACCTACACCAAACTGATGGATGTTGAGCGTTTGGTTCGAAAGTACGTTTAGAACAATTATATCAAAATTTTCAATAAACAATTATATTTGACAACCTCAATAATATATGTGGATAAACAATTTGATTAAACAAATTCGAACCTGCAACAAACTGATGGACGTTGAGCGTTTAGTACGAATAAATGTTTGGATGAGATAGATCGATATTTTTAATAAACAATTAAAATTAACAATTTGAATAATCCATGAAAATAAACAATTTGAAAAGATTCGAACCTACACCAAACTGATGGATGTTGAGCGTTTGGTTTGAATAAACGTTTGGAACAATTATATCAAAATTTTCAATAAACAATTATATTTGACAACCTCAATAATATATGTTGATAAACAATTTTATTAAACACATTCGAACCTGCAACAAACTGATGGACGTTGAGCGTTTAGTACGAATAAATGTTTGGATGAGATAGATCGATATTTTTAATAAACAATTAAAATTAACAATTTGAATAATCCATGAAAATAAACAATTTGAAAAGATTCGAACCTACACCAAACTGATGGATGTTGAGCGTTTGGTTCGAATAAATGTTTAGATGATATAGATCGATATTTTAAATAAACAACTGAAATTAACGATTTAAATAACTCACTTGAATAAACAATTTGAAAGGATTCGAATCTACACCAAACTGATGGACGTTGAGCGTTTAGTACGAATAAATGTTTGGATGATATAGATCGATATTTAAAATAAACAATTGAAATGAACTATTTAAAAAACTAACTATAATAAACAATTATAAAGATTCGAACCTACACCAAACTGATGGATGTTGAGCGTTTGGTTCGAAAGTACGTTTAGAACAATTATATGAAAATTTTCAATAAACAATTATATTTGACAACCTCAATAATATATGTGGATAAACAATTTGATTAAACAAATTCGAACCTGCAACAAACTGATGGACGTTGAGCGTTTAGTACGAATAAATGTTTGGATGAGATAGATCGATATTTTTAATAAACAATTAAAATTAACAATTTGAATAATCCATGAAAATAAACAATTTGAAAAGATTCGAACCTACACCAAACTAATGGATGTTGAGCGTTTGGTTCGAATAAATGTTTAGATGATATAGATCGATATTTTAAATAAACAACTGAAATTAACGATTTAAATAACTCACTTGAATAAACAATTTGAAAGGATTCGAATCTACACCAAACTGATGGACGTTGAGCGTTTAGTACGAATAAATGTTTGGATGAGATAGATCGATATTTTTAATAAACAATTAAAATTAACAATTTGAATAACTCACTTGAATAAACAATTTGAAAGGATTCGAATCTACACAAAACTGATGGACGTTGAGCGTTTGGTTCGAATAGTACGTTTAGAACAATTATATCAAAATTTTCAATAAACAATTATATTTGACAACCTCAATAATATATGTGGATAAACAATTTGATTAAACAAATTCGAACCTGCAACAAACTGATGGACGTTGAGCGTTTAGTACGAATAAATGTTTGGATGAGATAGATCGATATTTTTAATAAACAATTAAAATTAACAATTTGAATAATCCATGAAAATAAACAATTTGAAAAGATTCGAACCTACACCAAACTAATGGATGTTGAGCGTTTGGTTCGAATAAATGTTTAGATGATATAGATCGATATTTTAAATAAACAACTGAAATTAACGATTTAAATAACTCACTTGAATAAACAATTTGAAAGGATTCGAATCTACACCAAACTGATGGACGTTGAGCGTTTAGTACGAATAAATGTTTGGATGAGATAGATCGATATTTTAAATAAACAATTGAAATTAACGATTTAAATAACTCACTTGAATAAACAATTTTAAAGATTCGAACCTACACCAAACTGATGGATGTTGAGCGTTTGGTTCGAAAGTATGTTTAGAACAATTATATCAAAATTTTCAATAAACAATTATATTTGACAACCTCAATAATATATGTGGATAAACAATTTGATTAAACAAATTCGAACCTACAACAAACTGATGGACGTTGAGCGTTTAGTACAAATAAATGTTTGGATGAGATAGATCGATATTTTTAATAAGCAATTAAAATTAACAATTTGAATAATCCATGAAAATAAACAATTTGAAAAGATTCGAACCTACACCAAACTAATGGATGTTGAGCGTTTGGTTCGAATAAATGTTTAGATGATATAGATCGATATTTTAAATAAACAACTGAAATTAACGATTTAAATAACTCACTTGAATAAACAATTTGAAAGGATTCGAATCTACACCAAACTGATGGACGTTGAGCGTTTAGTACGAATAAATGTTTGGATGAGATAGATCGATATTTTTAATAAGCAATTAAAATTAACAATTTGAATAATCCATGAAAATAAACAATTTGAAAAGATTCGAACCTACACCAAACTGATGGATGTTGAGCGTTTGGTTTGAATACACGTTTAGAACAATTATATGAAAATTTTCAATAAAAAATTATATTTGACAACCTCAATAATATATGTGGATAAACAATTTGATTAAACGATTCGAACCTGCAACAAACTGATGGACGTTGAGCGTTTAGTACGAATAAATGTTTGGATGAGATAGATCGATATTTTTAATAAACAATTAAAATTAACAATTTGAATAATCCATGAAAATAAACAATTTGAAAAGATTCGAACCTACACCAAACTAATGGATGTTGAGCGTTTGGTTCGAATAAATGTTTAGATGATATAGATCGATATTTTAAATAAACAACTGAAATTAACGATTTAAATAACTCACTTGAATAAACAATTTGAAAGGATTCGAATCTACACCAAACTGATGGACGTTGAGCGTTTAGTACGAATAAATGTTTGGATGAGATAGATCGATATTTTTAATAAGCAATTAAAATTAACAATTTGAATAATCCATGAAAATAAACAATTTGAAAAGATTCGAACCTACACCAAACTGATGGATGTTGAGCGTTTGGTTTGAATAAACGTTTAGAACAATTATATGAAAATTTCAATAAACAATTATATTTGACAACCTCAATAATATATGTGCATAAACAATTTGATTAAACGATTCGAACCTACAACAAACTGATGGACCTTATGCGTTTAGTACGAATAAATTTTTGGATGAGATAGATCGATATTTTTAATAAACAATTAAAATTAACAATTTGAATAATCCATGAAAATAAACAATTTGAAAAGATTCGAACCTACACCAAACTGATGGATGTTGAGCGTTTGGTTTGAATAAATGTTTGGATGAGATAGATCGATATTTTTAATAAGCAATTGAAATTAACGATTTAAATAACTCACTTGAATAAACAATTATAAAGATTCGAACCTACACCAAACTGATGGATGTTGAGCGTTGGGTTCGAAATTACGTTTAGAACAATTATATAAAAATTTTCAATAAACAATTATATTTGACAACCTCAATAATATATGTGGATAAACAATTTGATTAAACGATTCGAACCTACAACAAACTGATGGACGTTATGCGTTTAGTACGAATAAATGTTTGGATGAGATAGATCGATATTTTTAATAAACAATTGAAATTAACAATTTGAATAATCCATGAAAATAAACAATTTGAAAAGATTCGAACCTACACCAAACTAATGGATGTTGCGCGTTTGGTTCGAATAAATGTTTAGATGATATAGATCGATATTTTAAATAAACAATTGAAATTAACGATTTAAATAACTCACTTGAATAAACAATTTGAAAGGATTCGAATCTACACCAAACTGATGGACGTTGAGCGTTTAGTACGAATAAATGTTTGGATGAGATAGATCGATATTTTTAATAAGCAATTAAAATTAACAATTTGAATAATCCATGAAAATAAACAATTTGAAAAGATTCGAACCTACACCAAACTGATGGATGTTGAGCGTTTGGTTCGAATAAATGTTTAGATGATATAGATCGATATTTTAAATAAACAACTGAAATTAACGATTTAAATAACTCACTTGAATAAACAATTTGAAAGGATTCGAATCTACACCAAACTGATGGACGTTGAGCGTTTAGTACGAATAAATGTTTGGATGAGATAGATCGATATTTAAAATAAACAATTGAAATTAAAGATTTAAATAACTCACTTGAAAAAACAATTTTAAAGATTCGAACCTACACCAAACTGATGGATGTTGAGCGTTTGGTTCGAAAGTACGTTTAGAACAATTATATCAAAATTTTCAATAAACAATTATATTTGACAACCTCAATAATATATGTGGATAAACAATTTGATTAAACAAATTCGAACCTGCAACAAACTGATGGACGTTGAGCGTTTAGTACGAATAAATGTTTGGATGAGATAGATCGATATTTTTAATAAGCAATTAAAATTAACAATTTGAATAATCCATGAAAATAAACAATTTGAAAAGATTCGAACCTACACCAAACTGATGGATGTTGAGCGTTTGGTTCGAAAGTACGTTTAGAACAATTATATCAAAATTTTCAATAAACAATTATATTTGACAACCTCAATAATATATGTGGATAAACAATTTGATTAAACGATTCGAACCTACAACAAACTGATGGACGTTATGCGTTTAGTACGAATAAATGTTTGGATGAGATAGATCGATATTTTTAATAAACAATTAAAATTAACAATTTGAATAATCCATGAAAATAAACAATTTGAAAAGATTCGAACCTACACCAAACTAATGGATGTTGAGCGTTTGGTTCGAATAAATGTTTAGATGATATAGATCGATATTTTAAATAAACAACTGAAATTAACGATTTAAATAACTCACTTGAATAAACAATTTGAAAGGATTCGAATCTACACCAAACTGATGGACGTTGAGCGTTTAGTACGAATAAATGTTTGGATGAGATAGATCGATATTTTTAATAAGCAATTAAAATTAACAATTTGAATAATCCATGAAAATAAACAATTTGAAAAGATTCGAACCTACACCAAACTGATGGATGTTGAGCGTTTGGTTCGAATAAAACGTTTAGAACAATTATATGAAAATTTTCAATAAACAATTATATTTGACAACCTCAATAATATATGTGGATAAACAATTTGATTAAACGATTCGAACCTACAACAAACTGATGGACGTTATGCGTTTAGTACGAATAAATGTTTGGATGAGATAGATCGATATTTTTAATAAACAATTAAAATTAACAATTTGAATAATCCATGAAAATAAACAATTTGAAAACATTCGAACCTACACCAAACTAATGGATGTTGAGCGTTTGGTTCGAATAAATGTTTAGATGATATAGATCGATATTTTAAATAAACAATTGAAATTAACGATTTAAATAACTCACTTGAATAAACAATTTTAAAGGATTCGAATCTACACCAAACTGATGGACGTTGAGCGTTTAGTACGAATAAATGTTTGGATGAGATAGATCGATATTTTTAATAAGCAATTAAAATTAACAATTTGAATAATCCATGAAAATAAACAATTTGAAAAGATTCGAACCTACACCAAACTGATGGATGTTGAGCGTTTGGTTTGAATAAACGTTTAGAACAATTATATCAAAATTTTCAATAAACAATTATATTTGACAACCTCAATAATATATGTGGATAAACAATTTGATTAAACAAATTCGAACCTGCAACAAACTGATGGACGTTATGCGTTTAGTACGAATAAATGTTTGGATGAGATAGATCGATATTTTAAATAAACAATTGAAATTAACGATTTAAATAACTCACTTGAATAAACAATTTTAAAGATTCGAACCTACACCAAACTAATGGATGTTGAGCGTTTAGTTCGAATAAATGTTTAGATGATATAGATCGATATTTTAAATAAACAATTGAAATTAAAGATTTAAATAACTCACTTGAATAAACAATTTTAAAGATTCGAACCTACACCAAACTGATGGATGTTGAGCGTTTGGTTCGAAAGTACGTTTAGAACAATTATATCAAAATTTTCAATAAACAATTATATTTGACAACCTCAATAATATATGTGGATAAACAATTTGATTAAACAAATTCGAACCTACAACAAACTGATGGACGTTGAGCGTTTAGTACGAATAAATGTTTGGATGAGATAGATCGATATTTTTAATAAACAATTAAAATTAACAATTTGAATAATCCATGAAAATAAACAATTTGAAAAGATTCGAACCTACACCAAACTAATGGATGTTGAGCGTTTGGTTCGAATAAATGTTTAGATGATATAGATCGATATTTTAAATAAACAATTAAAATTAACGATTTAAATAATCATTGGATAAACAATTTGATAAAGATTCGAACCTACACCAAACTGATGGACGTTGAGCGTTTAGTACGAATAATGTTTGGATGAGATAGATCGATATTTTTAATAAGCAATTAAAATTAACAATTTGAATAATCCATGAAATAAACAATTTGAAAGATTCGAACCTACACCAAACTGATGGATGTTGATGCGTATGGTACGAATAAATGTTTGGATGAGATAAATCGATGTTTTTAATAAACAATTGAAATTAACAATTTAAATAACTCACTTGAATAAACAATTTGAAAGGATTCGAATCTACACCAAACTGATGGATGTTGAGCGTTTGGTTCGAATAAATGTTTAGAAGATATAGATCGATATTTAAAATAAACAATTGAAATTAACGATTTAAATAACTCACTTGAATAAACAATTATAAAGATTCGAACCTACACCAAACTGATGGATGTTGAGCGTTTGGTTCGAAAGTACGTTTAGAACAATTATATCAAAATTTTCAATAAACAATTATATTTGACAACCTCAATAATATATGTGGATAAACAATTTGATTAAACAAATTCGAACCTGCAACAAACTGATGGACGTTGAGCGTTTAGTACGAATAAATGTTTGGATGAGATAGATCGATATTTTTAATAAACAATTAAAATTAACAATTTGAATAATCCATGAAAATAAACAATTTGAAAAGATTCGAACCTACACCAAACTAATGGATGTTGAGCGTTTGGTTCGAATAAATGTTTAGATGATATAGATCGATATTTTAAATAAACAACTGAAATTAACGATTTAAATAACTCACTTGAATAAACAATTTGAAAGGATTCGAATCTACACCAAACTGATGGACGTTGAGCGTTTAGTACGAATAAATGTTTGGATGAGATAGATCGATATTTTTAATAAGCAATTAAAATTAACAATTTGAATAATCCATGAAAATAAACAATTTGAGAAGATTCGAACCTATACCAAACTGATGGATATTGAGCGTTTGGTTCGAAAGTACGTTTAGAACAATTATATAAAAATTTTCAATAAACAATTATATTTGACAACCTCAATAATATATGTGGATAAACAATTTGATTAAACGATTCGAACCTACAACAAACTGATGGACGTTGAGCGTTTAGTACGAATAAATGTTTGGATGAGATAGATCGATATTTTTAATAAACAATTAAAATTAACAATTTGAATAATCCATGAAAATAAACAATTTGAAAAGATTCGAACCTACACCAAACTAATGGATGTTGAGCGTTTGGTTCGAATAAATGTTTAGATGATATAGATCGATATTTTAAATAAACAACTGAAATTAACGATTTAAATAACTCACTTGAATAAACAATTTTAAAGATTCGAACCTACACCAAACTGATGGATGTTGAGCGTTTGGTTCGAAAGTACGTTTAGAACAATTATATCAAAATTTTCAATAAACAATTATATTTGACAACCTCAATAATATATGTGGATAAACAATTTGATTAAACGATTCGAACCTGCAACAAACTGATGGACGTTGAGCGTTTAGTACGAATAAATGTTTGGATGAGATAGATCGATATTTTTAATAAACAATTAAAATTAACAATTTGAATAATCCATGAAAATAAACAATTTGAAAAGATTCGAACCTACACCAAACTGATGGATGTTGAGCGTTTGGTTTGAATAAATGTTTAGATGATATAGATCGATATTTTAAATAAACAACTGAAATTAACGATTTAAATAACTCACTTGAATAAACAATTTGAAAGGATTCGAATCTACACCAAACTGATGGACGTTGAGCGTTTAGTATGAATAAATGTTTGGATGAGATAGATCGATATTTTTAATAAGCAATTAAAATTAACAATTTGAATAATCCATGAAAATAAACAATTTGAAAAGATTCGAACCTACACCAAACTGATGGATGTTGAGCGTTTGGTTTGAATAAACGTTTAGAACAATTATATGAAAATTTTCAATAAACAATTATATTTGACAACCTCAATAATATATGTGCATAAACAATTTGATTAAACGATTCGAACCTACAACAAACTGATGGACCTTATGCGTTTAGTACGAATAAATTTTTGGATGAGATAGATCGATATTTTTAATAAACAATTAAAATTAACAATTTGAATAATCCATGAAAATAAACAATTTGAAAAGATTCGAACCTACACCAAACTAATGGATGTTGAGCGTTTGGTTCGAATAAATGTTTAGATGATATAGATCGATATTTTAAATAAACAACTGAAATTAACGATTTAAATAACTCACTTGAATAAACAATTTGAAAGGATTCGAATCTACACCAAACTGATGGACGTTGAGCGTTTAGTACGAATAAATGTTTGGATGAGATAGATCGATATTTTTAATAAGCAATTAAAATTAACAATTTGAATAATCCATGAAAATAAACAATTTGAAAAGATTCGAACCTACACCAAACTGATGGATGTTGAGCGTTTGGTTTGAATAAATGTTTAGATGATATAGATCGATATTTTAAATAAACAACTGAAATTAACGATTTAAATAACTCACTTGAATAAACAATTTGAAAGGATTCGAACCTACACCAAACTGATGGATGTTGAGCGTTTGGTTCGAAAGTACGGTTAGAACAATTATATCAAAATTTTCAATAAACAATTATATTTGACAACCTCAATAATATATGTGGATAAACAATTTGATTAAACAAATTCGAACCTGCAACAAACTGATGGACGTTGAGCGTTTAGTACGAATAAATGTTTGGATGAGATAGATCGATATTTTTAATAAACAATTAAAATTAACAATTTGAATAATCCATGAAAATAAACAATTTGAAAAGATTCGAACCTACACCAAACTGATGGATGTTGAGCGTTTGGTTTGAATAAACGTTTAGATGATATAGATCGATATTTAAAATAAACAATTGAAATTAAAGATTTAAATAACTCACTTGAAAAAACAATTTGAAAAGATTCGAACCTACACCAAACTGATGGATGTTGAGCGTTTAGTAGTTCGAATAAATGTTTTAGATAGATATAGATCGATATTTTAAATAAACAATTGAAATTAACGATTTAAATAACTCACTTGAATAAACAATTTTAAAGATTCGAACCTACACCAAACTGATGGATGTTGAGCGTTTGGTTCGAAAGTACGTTTAGAAAAATTATATCAAAATTTTCAACAAACAATTATATTTGACAACCTCAATAATATATGTGGATAAACAATTTGATTAAACGATATTCAAACCTACAACAAACTGATGGACGTTGAGCGTTTAGTACGAATAAATGTTTGGATGAGATAGATCGATATTTTTAATAAACAATTAAAATTAACAATTTGAATAATCCATGAAAATAAACAATTTGAAAAGATTCGAACCTACACCAAACTAATGGATGTTGAGCGTTTGGTTCGAATAAATGTTTAGATGATATAGATCGATATTTTAAATAAACAACTGAAATTAACGATTTAAATAACTCACTTGAATAAACAATTTGAAAGGATTCGAATCTACACCAAACTGATGGACGTTGAGCGTTTAGTACGAATAAATGTTTGGATGAGATAGATCGATATTTTAAATAAACAATTGAAATTAACGATTTAAATAACTCACTTGAATAAACAATTTTAAAGATTCGAACCTACACCAAACTGATGGATGTTGAGCGTTTGGTTCGAAAGTACGTTTAGAACAATTATATCAAAATTTTCAATAAACAATTATATTTGACAACCTCAATAATATATGTGGATAAACAATTTGATTAAACAAATTCGAACCTGCAACAAACTGATGGACGTTGAGCGTTTAGTACGAATAAATGTTTGGATGAGATAGATCGATATTTTTAATAAGCAATTAAAATTAACAATTTGAATAATCCATGAAAATAAACAATTTGAAAAGATTCGAACCTACACCAAACTAATGGATGTTGAGCGTTTGGTTCGAATAAATGTTTAGATGATATAGATCGATATTTTAAATAAACAACTGAAATTAACGATTTAAATAACTCACTTGAATAAACAATTTGAAAGGATTCGAATCTACACCAAACTGATGGACGTTGAGCGTTTAGTACGAATAAATGTTTGGATGAGATAGATCGATATTTTTAATAAGCAATTAAAATTAACAATTTGAATAATCCATGAAAATAAACAATTTGAAAAGATTCGAACCTACACCAAACTGATGGATGTTGAGCGTTTGGTTCGAAAGTACGTTTAGAACAATTATATAAAAATTTTCAATAAACAATTATATTTGACAACCTCAATAATATATGTGGATAAACAATTTGATTAAACAAATTCGAACCTGCAACAAACTGATGGACGTTGAGCGTTTAGTACGAATAAATGTTTGGATGAGATAGATCGATATTTTTAATAAACAATTAAAATTAACAATTTGAATAATCCATGAAAATAAACAATTTGAAAAGATTCGAACCTACACCAAACTAATGGATGTTGAGCGTTTGGTTCGAATAAATGTTTAGATGATATAGATCGATATTTTAAATAAACAACTGAAATTAACGATTTAAATAACTCACTTGAATAAACAATTTGAAAGGATTCGAATCTACACCAAACTGATGGACGTTGAGCGTTTAGTACGAATAAATGTTTGGATGAGATAGATCGATATTTTTAATAAGCAATTAAAATTAACAATTTGAATAATCCATGAAAATAAACAATTTGAAAAGATTCGAACCTACACCAAACTGATGGATGTTGAGCGTTTGGTTCGAATAAATGTTTAGATGATATAGATCGATATTTTAAATAAACAACTGAAATTAACGATTTAAATAACTCACTTGAATAAACACTTTTTAAGATTCGAATCTACACCAAACTGATGGACGTTGAGCGTTTAGTACGAATAAATGTTTGGATGAGATAGATCGATATTTTTAATAAGCAATTAAAATTAACAATTTGAATAATCCATGAAAATAAACAATTTGAAAAGATTCGAACCTACACCAAACTGATGGATGTTGAGCGTTTGGTTCGAAAGTACGTTTAGAACAATTATATCAAAATTTTCAATAAACAATTATATTTGACAACCTCAATAATATATGTGGATAAACAATTTGATTAAACGATTCGAACCTGCAACAAACTGATGGACGTTGAGCGTTTAGTACGAATAAATGTTTGGATGAGATAGATCGATATTTTAAATAAACAATTGAAATTAACAATTTAAATAACTCACTTGAATAAACAATTTGAAAGGATTCGAACCTACACCAAACTGATGGATGTTGAGCGTTTGGTTTGAATAAACGTTTAGAACAATTATATCAAAATTTTCAATAAACAATTATATTTGACAACCTCAATAATATATGTGGATAAACAATTTGATTAAACAAATTCGAACCTGCAACAAACTGATGGACGTTGAGCGTTTAGTACGAATAAATGTTTGGATGAGATAGATCGATATTTTTAATAAACAATTAAAATTAACAATTTGAATAATCCATGAAAATAAACAATTTGAAAAGATTCGAACCTACACCAAACTAATGGATGTTGAGCGTTTGGTTCGAATAAATGTTTAGATGATATAGATCGATATTTTAAATAAACAACTGAAATTAACGATTTAAATAACTCACTTGAATAAACAATTTGAAAGGATTCGAATCTACACCAAACTGATGGATGTTGAGCGTTTGGTTTGAATAAACGGTTAGATGATATAGATCGATATTTAAAATAAACAATTGAAATTAACGATTTAAATAATCCTTGAATAAACAATTTAAAGATTCGAACCTACACCAAACTGATGGATGTTGAGCGTTGGGTTCGAAAGTACGTTTAGAACAATTATATAAAAATTTTCAATAAACAATTATATTTTACAACCTCAATAATATATGTGGATAAACAATTTGATTAAACAAATTCGAACCTGCAACAAACTGATGGACGTTGAGCGTTTAGTACGAATAAATGTTTGGATGAGATAAATCGATATTTTTAATAAACAATTAAAATTAACAATTTGAATAATCCATGAAAATAAACAATTTGAAAAGATTCGAACCTACACCAAACTAATGGATGTTGAGCGTTTGGTTCGAATAAATGTTTAGATGATATAGATCGATATTTTAAATAAACAACTGAAATTAACGATTTAAATAACTCACTTGAATAAACAATTTGAAAGGATTCGAATCTACACAAAACTGATGGACGTTGAGCGTTTAGTACGAATAAATGTTTGGATGAGATAGATCGATATTTTTAATAAGCAATTAAAATTAACAATTTGAATAATCCATGAAAATAAACAATTTGAAAAGATTCGAACCTACACCAAACTGATGGATGTTGAGCGTTTGGTTTGAAAAAACGTTTAGAACAATTATATCATAATCTTCAATAAACAATTATATTTGACAACCTCAATAATATATGTGGATAAACAATTTGATTAAACGATTCGAACCTACAACAAACTGATGGACGTTATGCGTTTAGTACGAATAAATGTTTGGATGAGATAGATCGATATTTTTAATAAACAATTAAAATTAACAATTTGAATAATCCATGAAAATAAACAATTTGAAAAGATTCGAACCTACACCAAACTAATGGATGTTGAGCGTTTGGTTCGAATAAATGTTTAGATGATATAGATCGATATTTTAAATAAACAACTGAAATTAACGATTTAAATAACTCACTTGAATAAACAATTTGAAAGGATTCGAATCTACACCAAACTGATGGACGTTGAGCGTTTAGTACGAATAAATGTTTGGATGAGATAGATCGATATTTTTAATAAGCAATTAAAATTAACAATTTGAATAATCCATGAAAATAAACAATTTGAAAAGATTCGAACCTACACCAAACTGATGGATGTTGAGCGTTTGGTTCGAAAGTACGTTTAGAACAATTATATCAAAATTTTCAATAAACAATTATATTTGACAACCTCAATAATATATGTGGATAAACAATTTGATTAAACAAATTCGAACCTGCAACAAACTGATGGACGTTGAGCGTTTAGTACGAATAAATGTTTGGATGAGATAGATCGATATTTTTAATAAACAATTAAAATTAACAATTTGAATAATCCATGAAAATAAACAATTTGAAAAGATTCGAACCTACACCAAACTAATGGATGTTGAGCGTTTGGTTCGAATAAATGTTTAGATGATATAGATCGATATTTTAAATAAACAACTGAAATTAACGATTTAAATAACTCACTTGAATAAACAATTTGAAAGGATTCGAATCTACACCAAACTGATGGACGTTGAGCGTTTAGTACGAATAAATGTTTGGATGAGATAGATCGATATTTTTAATAAGCAATTAAAATTAACAATTTGAATAATCCATGAAAATAAACAATTTGAAAAGATTCGAACCTACACCAAACTGATGGATGTTGAGCGTTGGGTTCGAAAGTACGTTTAGAACAATTATATAAAAATTTTCAATAAACAATTATATTTTACAACCTCAATAATATATGTGGATAAACAATTTGATTAAACAAATTCGAACCTGCAACAAACTGATGGACGTTATGCGTTTAGTACGAATAAATGTTTGGATGAGATAGATCGATATTTTTAATAAACAATTAAAATTAACAATTTGAATAATCCATGAAAATAAACAATTTGAAAAGATTCGAACCTACACCAAACTAATGGATGTTGAGCGTTTGGTTCGAATAAATGTTTAGATGATATAGATCGATATTTTAAATAAACAATTGAAATTAACGATATAAATAACTCACTTGAATAAACAATTTGAAAGGATTCGAACCTACACCAAACTGATGGATGTTGAGCGTTTGGTATCGAATAGTACGTTTAGAACGAGATTATATCGAAATTTTTAATAAGCAATTAATAATTGAACAACCTCAATAATCCATGAGGATAAACTATTTGATTAAACGATTCGAACCTACACGAAACTGATGGACGTTGAGCGTTTGCTTCGAATAAATGTTTAGATGTTATAGATCGATATTTAAAATAAACAATTGAAATTAACGATTTAAATAACTCACTTGAATAAACAATTTGAAAACATTCGAACCTACACCAAACTAATGGATGTTGAGCGTTTGGTTCGAATAAATGTTTAGATGATATAGATCGATATTTAAAATAACAATTGAATTAAGATTTAAATAACTTGAATAAACAATTTTAAAGATTCGAACCTACACCAAGCTGATGGATGTTGAGCGTTTGGTTCGAAAGTACGGTTAGAACAATTATATCAAAATTTTCAATAAACAATTATATTTGACAACCTCAATAATATATGTGGATAAACAATTTGATTAAACAAATTCGAACCTGCAACAAACTGATGGACGTTGAGCGTTTAGTACGAATAAATGTTTGGATGAGATAGATCGATATTTTTAATAAACAATTAAAATTAACAATTTGAATAATCCATGAAAATAAACAATTTGAAAAGATTCGAACCTACACCAAACTAATGGATGTTGAGCGTTTGGTTCGAATAAATGTTTAGATGATATAGATCGATATTTTAAATAAACAACTGAAATTAACGATTTAAATAACTCACTTGAATAAACAATTTGAAAGGATTCGAATCTACACCAAACTGATGGACGTTGAGCGTTTAGTACGAATAAATGTTTGGATGAGATAGATCGATATTTTTAATAAGCAATTAAAATTAACAATTTGAATAATCCATGAAAATAAACAATTTGAAAAGATTCGAACCTACACCAAACTGATGGATGTTGAGCGTTGGGTTCGAAAGTACGTTTAGAACAATTATATAAAAATTTTCAATAAACAATTATATTTTACAACCTCAATAATATATGTGGATAAACAATTTGATTAAACAAATTCGAACCTGCAACAAACTGATGGACGTTGAGCGTTTAGTACGAATAAATGTTTGGATGAGATAGATCGATATTTTTAATAAACAATTAAAATTAACAATTTGAATAATCCATGAAAATAAACAATTTGAAAAGATTCGAACCTACACCAAACTGATGGATGTTGAGCGTTTGGTTCGAATAAACGTTTAGATGATATAGATCGATATTTTAAATAAACAACTGAAATTAACGATTTAAATAACTCTATGTGAATAAACAATTTGATTAAACGATTCGAACCTACACCAAACTGATGGACGTTGAGCGTTTAGTACGAATAAATGTTTGGATGAGATAAATCGATGTTTTTAATAAACAATTAAAATTAACAATTTGAATAACTCACTTGAATAAACAATTTGAAAGGATTCGAATCTACACAAAACTGATGGACGTTGAGCGTTTAGTACGAATAAATGTTTGGATGAAATAGATCGATATTTAAAATAAACAAATGAAATTAACGAATTAAATAACTCACTTGAATAAACAATTATAAAGATTCGAACCTACACCAAACTGATGGATAGTTGAGCGTTAGGTCTCGGAAGTACGTTTAGAAAAATTATATCAAAATTTTCAACAAACAATTATATTTGACAACCTCAATAATATATGTGGATAAACAATTTGATTAAACGATTCGAACCTACAACAAACTGATGGACGTTGAGCGTTTAGTACGAATAAATGTTTGGATGAGATAGATCGATATTTTAAATAAACAATTGAAATTAACGATTTCAATAACTCACTTGAATAAACAATTTTAAAGATTCGAACCTACACCAAACTAATGGATGTTGAGCGTTTAGTTCGAATAAATGTTTAGATGATATACATCGATATTTTAAATAAACAACTGAAATTAACGATTTAAATAACTCACTTGAATAAACAATTTGAAAGGATTCGAATCTACACCAAACTGATGGACGTTGAGCGTTTAGTACGAATAAATGTTTGGATGAGATAGATCGATATTTTTAATAAGCAATTAAAATTAACAATTTGAATAATCCATGAAAATAAACAATTTGAAAAGATTCGAACCTACACCAAACTGATGGATGTTGAGCGCTTGGTTCGAATAGTACGTTTAGAACAATTATATGAAAATTTTCAATAAACAATTATATTTGACAACCTCAATAATATATGTGGATAAACAATTTGATTAAACAAATTCGAACCTGCAACA
>JAPYXD010000605.1:0-51834 GCA_030998225.1 Diplolepis rosae | reverse complement strand
TTTTTTGGGTTTATTTTCCTCAAGTTACATGCATTTATATTTTTATATGTAATATTATGCAATAATAAAGCAATCTGCGGCATTGATTTTTTATTTATTGCATTTTTTAGTTTTTTAATTTTTGACTACGAATACCTCTTCAAACATTATATTCTCCTAGTAAAGAGTACGAAATTCAACATTTTCGTTTCAAAATTTAGTGGTTTTTTTTTATTTTCGTTTTTTTGGGTTTATTTTCCTCAAGTTACATGCATTTATATTTTTATATGTAATATTATGCAATAATAAAGCAATCAGCGGCATTAATTTTTTATATATTGGATTTTTTAATTTTTTAATTTTTTGGTTACGAATACCTCTTCAAACATTATATTCTCCTAGTACAGAGGAAGAATTTCAACACTTTCGGAGCGAAAATTTAGTGGTTTTTTTTTATTTTCGTTTTTTTGGGTTTATTTTCCTCAAGTTACATGCATTTATATTTTTATATGTAATATTATGCAATAATAAAGCAATCTGCGTCATTAATTTTTTATATATTTAATTTTTTATTTTTTTAATTTTTGGTTACGAATACCGCTTCAAACATTATATTCTCCTAATGCAGAGGAAGAATTTCAACGCTTTCGGAGCGAAAATTTAGTGGTTTTTTTTTATTTTCGTTTTTTTAGGTTTATTTTCCTCAATTTACATACATTTGTATTTTTATATGTAATCTTGTGCAATAATAAAGCAATCCGCAGCATTAATATTTTATTTATTGTATTTTTTAGTTTTTTAATTTTTGGTTACGAATACCTCTTCACATATTATATTCTCCTAGTAAAGAGTACGAATTTCAACATTTTCGTTTCGAAAATTTAGTGGTTTTTTTTTATTTTCGTTTTTTTAGGTTTATTTTCCTCAATTTACATACATTTATATGTTTATATGTAATCTTATGCAATAATAAAGCAATCTGCAGCATTAATTTTTTATTTATTGTATTTTTTAGTTTTTTAATTTTTGGTTACGAATACCTCTTCACATATTATATTCTCCTAGTAAAGAGTACGAATTTCAACATTTTCGTTTCGAAAATTTAGTGGTTTTTTTTTATTTTCGTTTTTTTAGGTTTATTTTCCTCAATTTACATACATTTATATTTTTATATGTAATCTTGTGCAATAATAAAGCAATCCGCAGCATTAAGTTTTTATTTATTGTATTTTTTAGTTTTTTAATTTTTGGTTACGAATACCTCTTCACACATTATATTCTCCTAGTACAGAGGAAGAATTTTAAAATTTTCGGAGCGAAAATTTCATGTGTTTTTTTATTTTGCTTTTTTCAAGATAATTTACAACTATTTGCATGCATTTATATGTTTATATGTAATCTTATGCAATAATAAAGCAATCTGCAGCATTAATTTTTTATTTATTGCATTTTTTTAATTTTTTAATTTTTGGTTACGAATACCTCTTCACATATTATATTCTCCTAGTAAAGAGTACGAATTTCAACATTTTCGTTTCGAAAATTTAGTGGTTTTTTTTTATTTTCGTTTTTTTGGGTTTATTTTCCTCAAGTTACATTCATTTATATTTTTATATGTAATATTATGCAATAATAAAGCAATCTGCGGCATTAATTTTTTATTTATTGCATTTTTTAGTTTTTTAATTTTTGACTACGAATACCTCTTCAAACATTATATTCTCCTAATGCAGAGGAAGAATTTCAACACTTTCGGAGCGAAAATTTAGTGGTTTTTTTTTATTTTCGTTTTTTTAGGTTTATTTTCCTCAATTTACATACATTTGTATTTTTATATGTAATCTTGTGCAATAATAAAGCAATCCGCAGCATTAATATTTTATTTATTGTATTTTTTAGTTTTTTAATTTTTTGGTTACGAATACCTCTTCACACATTATATTCTCCTAGTACAGAGGAAGAATTTTAAAATTTTCGGAGCGAAAATTTCATGTGTTTTTTTATTTTGCTTTTTTCAAGATAATTTACAACTATTTGCATGCATTTATATGTTTATATGTAATCTTATGCAATAATAAAGCAATCTGCAGCATTAATTTTTTATTTATTGCATTTTTTAGTTTTTTAATTTTTGACTACGAATACCTCTTCAAACATTATATTCTCCTAATGCAGAGGAAGAATTTCAACACTTTCGGAGCGAAAATTTAGTGGTTTTTTTTTATTTGCGGTTTTTTGGGTTTATTTTCCTCAATTTACATACATTTGTATTTTTATATGTAATCTTGTGCAATAATAAAGCAATCCGCAGCATTAATTTTTTATGTATTGTATTTTCTAGTTTTTTAATTTTTGGTTACGAATACCTCTTCACACATTATATTCTCCTAGTACAGAGGAAGAATTTTAAAATTTTCGGAGCGAAAATTTAGTGGTTTTTTTTATTTTCGGTTTTTTGGGTTTATTTTCCTCTATTTACATACATTTATATTTTTATATGTAATATTATGCAATAATAAAGCAATCTGCGGCATTAATTTTTTATTTATTGCATTTTTTAGTTTTTTAATTTTTGACTACGAATACCTCTTCAAACATTATGTTCTCCTAATGCAGAGGAAGAATTTCAACACTTTCGGAGCGAAAATTTAGTGGTTTTTTTTTATTTTCGGTTTTTTGGGTTTATTTTCCTCTATTTACATACATTTGTATTTTTATATGTAATCTTGTGCAATAATAAAGCAATCCGCAGCATTAATTTTTTATTTATTGCATTTTTTTATTTTTTTATTTTTGGTTACGAATACCTCTTCACATATTATATTCTCCTAGTAAAGAGTACGAATTTCAACATTTTCGTTTCGAAAATTTAGTGGTTTTTTTTTATTTTCGTTTTTTTGGGTTTATTTTCCTCAAGTTACATGCATTTATATTTTTATATGTAATATTATGCAATAATAAAGCAATCAGCGGCATTAATTTTTTATATATTGCATTTTTTAATTTTTTAATTTTTGGACTACGAATACCTCTTCAAACATTATATTCTCCTAATGCAGAGGAAGAATTTCAACACTTTCGGAGCGAAAATTTAGTGGTTTTTTTTTATTTTCGTTTTTTTGGGGTTTATTTTCCTCAAGTTACATGCATTTATATTTTTATATGTAATATTATGCAAAAATAAAGCAAACAGCGGCATTAATTTTTTATATATTGCATTTTTTAATTTTTTAATTTTTGGTTACGAATACCTCTTCAAACATTATATTCTCCTAATGCAGAGGAAGAATTTTAACACTTTCGGAGCCAAAAATTTAGTGGTTTTTTTTTATTTTCGTTTTTTTAGGTTTATTTTCCTCAATTTACATACATTTGTATTTTTATATGTAATCTTGTGCAATAATAAAGCAATCCGCAGCATTAATATTTTATTTATTGCATTTTTTAATTTTTTTAATTTTTTGGTTACGAATACCTCTTCACATATTATATTCTCCTAGTAAAGAGTACGAAATTCAACATTTTCGTTTCGAAAAAGTTAGTGGTTTTTTTTTATTTTCGTTTTTTTGGGTTTATTTTCCTCAAGTTACATGCATTTATATTTTTATATGTAATATTATGCAATAATAAAGCAATCTGCGGCATTAATTTTTTATTTATTGCATTTTTTAGTTTTTTAATTTTTGACTACGAATACCTCTTCAAACATTATATTCTCCTAATGCAGAGGAAGAATTTCAACACTTTCGGAGCGAAAATTTAGTGGTTTTTTTTTATTTTCGTTTTTTTAGGTTTATTTTCCTCAATTTACATACATTTGTATTTTTATATGTAATCTTGTGCAATAATAAAGCAATCCGCAGCATTAATTTTTTATTTATTGCATTTTTTAATTTTTTAATTTTTGGTTACGAATACCTCTTCACATATTATATTCTCCTAGTAAAGAGTACGAAATTCAACATTTTCGTTTCGAAAAGTTAGTGGTTTTTTTTTATTTTCGTTTTTTTGGGTTTATTTTCCTCAAGTTACATGCATTTATATTTTTATATGTAATATTATGCAATAATAAAGCAATCTGCGGCATTAATTTTTTATTTATTGCATTTTTTAGTTTTTTAATTTTTGACTACGAATACCTCTTCAAACATTATATTCTCCTAATGCAGAGGAAGAATTTCAACACTTTCGGAGCGAAAATTTAGTGGTTTTTTTTTTTTTTAGGTTTTTTGGGTTTATTTTCCTCAAGTTACATTCATTTATATTTTTATATGTAATATTATGCAATAATAAAGCAATCTGCGGCATTAATTTTTTATTTATTGCATTTTTTAGTTTTTTTAATTTTTGACTACGAATACCTCTTCAAACATTATATTCTCCTAATGCAGAGGAAGAATTTCAACACTTTCGGAGCGAAAATTTAGTGGTTTTTTTTTATTTTCGGTTTTTTGGGTTTATTTTCCTCTATTTACATACATTTGTATTTTTATATGTAATCTTATGCAATAATAAAGCAATCTGCAGCATTAATTTTTGATTTATTGCATTTTTTAGTTTTTTAATTTTTGACTACGAATACCTCTTCAAACATTATATTCTCCTAATGCAGAGGAAGAATTTCAATAGTTTCGGAGCGAAAATTTAGTGGTTTTTTTTTATTTTCGTTTTTTTAGGTTTATTTTCCTCAATTTACATACATTTGTATTTTTATATGTAATCTTGTGCAATAATAAAGCAATCCGCAGCATTAATTTGTTATATATTGCATTTTTTAATTTTTAATTTTTGGTTACGAATACCTCTTCACATATTATATTCTCCTAGTAAAGAGTACGAATTTCAACATTTTCGTTTCGAGAATTTAGTGGTTTTTTTTTATTTTCGTTTTTTTGGGTTTATTTTCCTCAATTTACATACATTTGTATTTTTATATGTAATCTTGTGCAATAATAAAGCAATCCGCAGCATTAATTTTTTATTTATTGCATTTTTTTAATTTTTTAATTTTTGGTTACGAATACCTCTTCACATATTATATTCTCCTAGTAAAGAGTACGAAATTCAACATTTTCGTTTCGAAAATTTAGTGGTTTTTTTTTATTTTCGTTCTTTTGGGTTTATTTTCCTCAAGTTACATGCATTTATATTTTTATATGTAATATTATGCAATAATAAAGCAATCTGCGGCATTAATTTTTTATTTATTGCATTTTTTAGTTTTTTAATTTTTGACTACGAATACCTCTTCAAACATTATATTCTCCTAATGCAGAGGAAGAATTTCAACACTTTCGGAGCGAAAATTTAGTGGTTTTTTTTTATTTTCGTTTTTTTAGGTTTATTTTCCTCAATTTACATACATTTGTATTTTTATATGTAATCTTGTGCAATAATAAAGCAATCCGCAGCATTACGAGTTTATTTATTGTATTTTTTAGTTTTTTAATTTTTGGTTACGAATACCTCTTCACACATTATATTCTCCTAGTACAGAGGAAGAATTTTAAAATTTTCGGAGCGAAAATTTCATGTGTTTTTTTATTTTGCTTTTTTCAAGATAATTTACAACTATTTGCATGCATTTATATGTTTATATGTAATCTTATGCAATAATAAAGCAATCTGCAGCATTAATTTTTTATTTATTGCATTTTTTAATTTTTTAATTTTTGGTTACGAATACCTCTTCACATATTATATTCTCCTAGTAAAGAGTACGAATTTCAACATTTTCGTTTCGAAAATTTAGTGGTTTTTTTTTATTTTCGTTTTTTTGGGTTTATTTTCCTCAAGTTACATTCATTTATATTTTTATATGTAATATTATGCAATAATAAAGCAATCTGCGGCATTAATTTTTTATTTATTGCATTTTTTAGTTTTTTAATTTTTGACTACGAATACCTCTTCAAACATTATATTCTCCTAATGCAGAGGAAGAATTTCAACACTTTCGGAGCGAAAATTTAGTGGTTTTTTTTTATTTTCGTTTTTTTAGGTTTATTTTCCTCAATTTACATACATTTGTATTTTTATATGTAATCTTGTGCAATAATAAAGCAATCCGCAGCATTAATATTTTATTTATTGTATTTTTTAGTTTTTTAATTTTTGGTTACGAATACCTCTTCACACATTATATTCTCCTAGTACAGAGGAAGAATTTTAAAATTTTCGGAGCGAAAATTTCATGTGTTTTTTTATTTTGCTTTTTTCAAGATAATTTACAACTATTTGCATGCATTTATATGTTTATATGTAATCTTATGCAATAATAAAGCAATCTGCAGCATTAATTTTTTATTTATTGCATTTTTTAGTTTCTTAATTTTTGACTATGAATACCTCTTCAAACATTATATTCTCCTAATGCAGAGGAAGAATTTCAACACTTTCGGAGCGAAAATTTAGTGGTTTTTTTTTATTTTCGTTTTTTAGGTTTATTTTCCTCAATTTACATACATTTGTATTTTTATATGTAATCTTGTGCAATAATAAAGCAATCCGCAGCATTAATATTTTATTTATTGTATTTTTTAGTTTTTTAATTTTTGGTTACGAATACCTCTTCACACATTATATTCTCCTAGTACAGAGGAAGAATTTTAAAATTTTCGGAGCGAAAATTTCATGTGTTTTTTTATTTTGCTTTTTTCAAGATAATTTACAACTATTTGCATGCATTTATATGTTTATATGTAATCTTATGCAATAATAAAGCAATCTGCAGCATTAATTTTTTATTTATTGCATTTTTTAGTTTTTTAATTTTTGACTACGAATACCTCTTCAAACATTATATTCTTTTAATGCAGAGGAAGAATTTCAACACTTTCGGAGCGAAAATTTAGTGGTTTTTTTTTATTTTCGTTTTTTTAAGTTTATTTTCCTCAATTTACATACATTTGTATTTTTATATGTAATCTTGTGCAATAATAAAGCAATCCGCGGCATTAATTTTTTATTTATTTCATTTTTCTATTTTTTTATTTTTGGTTACGAATACCTCTTCACATATTATATTCTCCTAGTAAAGAGTACGAAATTCAACATTTTCGTTTCGAAAATTTAGTGGTTTTTTTTTATTTTCGTTTTTTTGGGTTTATTTTCCTCAAGTTACATGCATTTATATTTTTATATGTAATATTATGCAATAATAAAGCAATCTGCGGCATTAATTTTTTATATATTGCATTTTTTAATTTTTTAATTTTTGGTTACGAATACCTCTTCAAACATTATATTCTCCTAATGCAGAGGAAGAATTTCAACACTTTCGGAGCGAAAATTTAGTGGTTTTTTTTTATTTTCGGTTTTTTGGGTTTATTTTCCTCATGTTACATGCATTTATATTTTTATATGTAATATTATGCAATAATAAAGCAATCTGCGGCATTAATTTTTTATTTATTGCATTTTTTAATTTTTTAATTTTTGGTAACGAATACCTCTTCAAACATTATATTCTCCTAATGCAGAGGAAGAATTTCAACACTTTCGGAGCGAAAATTTAGTGGTTTTTTTTTATTTTCGTTTTTTTAGGTTTATTTTCCTCAATTTACATACATTTGTATTTTTATATGTAATCTTGTGCAATAATAAAGCAATCCGCAGCATTAATTTTTTATTTATTGCATTTTTTAATTTTTTAATTTTTTGTTACGAATACCTCTTCACATATTATATTCTCCTAGTAAAGAGTACGAAATTCAACATTTTCGTTTCGAAAATTTAGTGGTTTTTTTTTATTTTCGTTTTTTTGGGTTTATTTTCCTCAAGTTACATGCATTTATATTTTTATATGTAATATTATGCAATAATAAAGCAATCTGCGGCATTAATTTTTTATTTATTGCATTTTTTAGTTTTTTAATTTTTGACTACGAATACCTCTTCAAACATTATATTCTCCTAATGCAGAGGAAGAATTTCAACACTTTCGGAGCGAAAATTTAGTGGTTTTTTTTTATTTTCGGTTTTTTGGGTTTATTTTCCTCAAGTTACATGCATTTATATTTTTATATGTAATATTATGCAATAATAAAGCAATCTGCGGCATTAATTTTTTATTTATTGCATTTTTTAGTTTTTTAATTTTTGACTACGAATACCTCTTCAAACATTATATTCTCCTAATGCAGAGGAAGAATTTCAACACTTTCGGAGCGAAAATTTAGTGGTTTTTTTTTATTTTCGGTTTTTTGGGTTTATTTTCCTCTATTTACATACATTTGTATGTTTATATGTAATCTTATGCAATAATAAAGCAATCTGCAGCATTAATTTTTTATTTATTGCATTTTTTAGTTTTTTAATTTTTAACTACGAATACCTCTTTAAACATTATATTCTCCTAATGCAGAGGAAGAATTTCAATAGTTTCGGAGCGAAAATTTAGTGGTTTTTTTTTATTTTCGTTTTTTTAGGTTTATTTTCCTCAATTTACATACATTTGTATTTTTATATGTAATCTTGTGCAATAATAAAGCAATCCGCAGCATTAATTTGTTATATATTGCATTTTTTAATTTTTTAATTTTTGGTTACGAATACCTCTTCACATATTATATTCTCCTAGTAAAGAGTACGAATTTCAACATTTTCGTTTCGAAAATTTAGTGGTTTTTTTTTATTTTCGTTTTTTTGGGTTTATTTTCCTCAATTTACATACATTTATATTTTTATATGTAATCTTGTGCAATAATAAAGCAATCCGCAGCATTAATTTTTTATTTATTGCATTTTTTAATTTTTTAATTTTTGGTTACGAATACCTCTTCACATATTATATTCTCCTAGTAAAGAGTACGAAATTCAACATTTTCGTTTCGAAAATTTAGTGGTTTTTTTTTATTTTCGTTCTTTTGGGTTTATTTTCCTCAAGTTACATGCATTTATATTTTTATATGTAATATTATGCAATAATAAAGCAATCTGCGGCATTAATTTTTTATTTATTGCATTTTTTAGTTTTTTAATTTTTGACTACGAATACCTCTTCAAACATTATATTCTCCTAATGCAGAGGAAGAATTTCAACACTTTCGGAGCGAAAATTTAGTGGTTTTTTTTTATTTTCGTTTTTTTAGGTTTATTTTCCTCAATTTACATACATTTGTATTTTTATATGTAATCTTGTGCAATAATAAAGCAATCCGCAGCATTAAGATTTTATTTATTGTATTTTTTAGTTTTTTAATTTTTGGTTACGAATACCTCTTCACACATTATATTCTCCTAGTACAGAGGAAGAATTTTAAAATTTTCGGAGCGAAAATTTCATGTGTTTTTTTATTTTGCTTTTTTCAAGATAATTTACAACTATTTGCATGCATTTATATGTTTATATGTAATCTTATGCAATAATAAAGCAATCTGCAGCATTAATTTTTTATTTATTGCATTTTTTAATTTTTTAATTTTTGGTTACGAATACCTCTTCACATATTATATTCTCCTAGTAAAGAGTACGAATTTCAACATTTTCGTTTCGAAAATTTAGTGGTTTTTTTTTATTTTCGTTTTTTTGGGTTTATTTTCCTCAAGTTACATTCATTTATATTTTTATATGTAATATTATGCAATAATAAAGCAATCTGCGGCATTAATTTTTTATTTATTGCATTTTTTAGTTTTTTAATTTTTGACTACGAATACCTCTTCAAACATTATATTCTCCTAATGCAGAGGAAGAATTTCAACACTTTCGGAGCGAAAATTTAGTGGTTTTTTTTTTATTTTCGTTTTTTTAGGTTTATTTTCCTCAATTTACATACATTTGTATTTTTATATGTAATCTTGTGCAATAATAAAGCAATCCGCAGCATTAATATTTTATTTATTGTATTTTTTAGTTTTTTAATTTTTGGTTACGAATACCTCTTCACACATTATATTCTCCTAGTACAGAGGAAGAATTTTAAAATTTTCGGAGCGAAAATTTCATGTGTTTTTTTATTTTGGTTTTTTCTTGATTATTTACATCTATTTGCATGCATTTATATGTTTATATGTAATCTTATGCAATAATAAAGCAATCTGCAGCATTAATTTTTTATTTATTGCATTTTTTAGTTTTTTAATTTTTGACTACGAATACCTCTTCAAACATTATATTCTCCTAATGCAGAGGAAGAATTTCAACACTTACTGAGCGAAAATATAGTGGTTTTTTTTTATTTTAGTTTTTTTAGGTTTATTTTCCTCAATTTACATACATTTGTATTTTTATATGTAATCTTGTGCAATAATAAAGCAATCCGCAGCATTAATATTTTATTTATTGTATTTTTTAGTTTTTTAATTTTTGGTTACGAATACCTCTTCACACATTATATTCTCCTAGTACAGAGGAAGAATTTTAAAATTTTCGGAGCGAAAATTTCATGTGTTTTTTTATTTTGCTTTTTTCAAGATAATTTACAACTATTTGCATGCATTTATATGTTTATATGTAATCTTATGCAATAATAAAGCAATCTGCAGCATTAATTTTTTATTTATTGCATTTTTTAGTTTTTTAATTTTTGACTACGAATACCTCTTCAAACATTATGTTCTCCTAATGCAGAGGAAGAATTTCAACACTTTCGGAGCGAAAATTTAGTGGTTTTTTTTTTATTTTCGGTTTTTTAGGTTTATTTTCCTCAATTTACATACATTTGTATTTTTATATGTAATCTTGTGCAATAATAAAGCAATCCGCAGCATTAATATTTTATTTATTGTATTTTTTAGTTTTTTAATTTTTGGTTACGAATACCTCTTCACACATTATATTCTCCTAGTACAGAGGAAGAATTTTAAAATTTTCGGAGCGAAAATTTCATGTGTTTTTTTATTTTGCTTTTTTCAAGATAATTTACAACTATTTGCATGCATTTATATGTTTATATGTAATCTTATGCAATAATAAAGCAATCTGCAGCATTAATTTTTTATTTATTGCATTTTTTAGTTTTTTAATTTTTGACTACGAATACCTCTTCAAACATTATATTCTCCTAATGCAGAGGAAGAATTTCAACACTTTCGGAGCGAAAATTTAGTGGTTTTTTTTTATTTTCGTTTTTTAGGTTTATTTTCCTCAATTTACATACATTTGTATTTTTATATGTAATCTTGTGCAATAATAAAGCAATCCGCAGCATTAATATTTTATTTATTGTATTTTTTAGTTTTTTAATTTTTGGTTACGAATACCTCTTCACACATTATATTCTCCTAGTACAGAGGAAGAATTTTAAAATTTTCGGAGCGAAAATTTCATGTGTTTTTTTATTTTGCTTTTTTCAAGATAATTTACAACTATTTGCATGCATTTATATGTTTATATGTAATCTTATGCAATAATAAAGCAATCTGCAGCATTAATTTTTTATTTATTGCATTTTTTAGTTTTTTAATTTTTGACTACGAATACCTCTTCAAACATTATATTCTCCTAATGCAGAGGAAGAATTTCAACACTTTCGGAGCGAAAATTTAGTGGTTTTTTTTTATTTTCGTTTTTTTAGGTTTATTTTCCTCAATTTACATACATTTGTATTTTTATATGTAATCTTGTGCAATAATAAAGCATTCCGCAGCATTAATTTTTTATTTATTGCATTTTTCAATTTTTTTATTTTTGGTTACGAATACCTCTTCACATATTATATTCTCCTAGTAAAGAGTACGAGTTTCAACATTTTCGTTTCGAAAATTTAGTGGTTTTTTTTTATTTTCGTTTTTTTGGGTTTATTTTCCTCAAGTTACATGCATTTATATTTTTATATGTAATATTATGCAATAATAAAGCAATCTGCGGCATTAATTTTTTATATATTGCATTTTTTAATTTTTTAATTTTTGGTTACGAATACCTCTTCAAACATTATATTCTCCTAATGCAGAGGAAGAATTTCAACACTTTCGGAGCGAAAATGTAGTGGTTTTTTTTTATTTTCGGTTTTTTGGGTTTATTTTCCTCATGTTACATGCATTTATATTTTTATATGTAATATTATTAAATAATAAAGCAATAAGCGGCAGTAATTTTTTATATATTGCATTTTTTAATTTTTTAATTTTTTGGTTACGAATACCTCTTCAAACATTATATTCTCCTAATGCAGAGGAAGAATTTCAACACTTTCGGAGCGAAAATTTAGTGGTTTTTTTTTATTTTCGTTTTTTTAGGTTTATTTTCCTCAATTTACATACATTTGTATTTTTATATGTAATCTTGTGCAATAATAAAGCAATCCGCAGCATTAATTTTTTATTTATTGCATTTTTTAATTTTTTAATTTTTGGTTACGAATACCTCTTCACATATTATATTCTCCTAGTAAAGAGTACGAAATTCAACATTTTCGTTTCGAAAAGTTAGTGGTTTTTTTTTATTTTCGTTTTTTTGGGTTTATTTTCCTCAAGTTACATGCATTTATATTTTTATATGTAATATTATGCAATAATAAAGCAATCTGCGGCATTAATTTTTTATTTATTGCATTTTTTAGTTTTTTAATTTTTGACTACGAATACCTCTTCAAACATTATATTCTCCTAATGCAGAGGAAGAATTTCAACACTTTCGGAGCGAAAATTTAGTGGTTTTTTTTTATTTTCGGTTTTTTGGGTTTATTTTCCTCAAGTTACATTCATTTATATTTTTATATGTAATATTATGCAATAATAAAGCAATCTGCGGCATTAATTTTTTATTTATTGCATTTTTTAGTTTTTTAATTTTTGACTACGAATACCTCTTCAAACATTATATTCTCCTAATGCAGAGGAAGAATTTCAACACTTTCGGAGCGAAAATTTAGTGGTTTTTTTTTATTTTCGGTTTTTTGGGTTTATTTTCCTCTATTTACATACATTTGTATTTTTATATGTAATCTTATGCAATAATAAAGCAATCTGCAGCATTAATTTTTGATTTATTGCATTTTTTAGTTTTTTAATTTTTAACTACGAATACCTCTTTAAACATTATATTCTCCTAATGCAGAGGAAGAATTTCAATAGTTTCGGAGCGAAAATTTAGTGGTTTTTTTTTATTTTCGTTTTTTTAGGTTTATTTTCCTCAATTTACATACATTTGTATTTTTATATGTAATCTTGTGCAATAATAAAGCAATCCGCAGCATTAATTTTTTATTTATTGCATTTTTTAATTTTTTAATTTTTGGTTACGAATACCTCTTCACATATTATATTCTCCTAGTAAAGAGTACGAATTTCAACATTTTCGTTTCGAAAATTTAGTGGTTTTTTTTTATTTTCGTTTTTTTGGGTTTATTTTCCTCAAGTTACATTCATTTGTATTTTTATATGTAATTATTAATTTTTTATTTATTGCATTTTTTAATTTTTTAATTTTTGGTTACGAATACCTCTTCACATATTATATTCTCCTAGTAAAGAGTACGAAATTCAACATTTTCGTTTCGAAAATTTAGTGGTTTTTTTTTATTTTCGTTCTTTTGGGTTTATTTTCCTCAAGTTACATGCATTTATATTTTTATATGTAATATTATGCAATAATAAAGCAATCTGCGGCATTAATTTTTTATTTATTGCATTTTTTAGTTTTTTAATTTTTGACTACGAATACCTCTTCAAACATTATATTCTCCTAATGCAGAGGAAGAATTTCAACACTTTCGGAGCGAAAATTTAGTGGTTTTTTTTTATTTTCGTTTTTTTAGGTTTATTTTCCTCAATTTACATACATTTGTATTTTTATATGTAATCTTGTGCAATAATAAAGCAATCCGCAGCATTAAGATTTTATTTATTGTATTTTTTAGTTTTTTAATTTTTGGTTACGAATACCTCTTCACACATTATATTCTCCTAGTACAGAGGAAGAATTTTAAAATTTTCGGAGCGAAAATTTCATGTGTTTTTTTATTTTGCTTTTTTCAAGATAATTTACAACTATTTGCATGCATTTATATGTTTATATGTAATCTTATGCAATAATAAAGCAATCTGCAGCATTAATTTTTTATTTATTGCATTTTTTAATTTTTTAATTTTTGGTTACGAATACCTCTTCACATATTATATTCTCCTAGTAAAGAGTACGAATTTCAACATTTTCGTTTCGAAAATTTAGTGGTTTTTTTTTATTTTCGTTTTTTTGGGTTTATTTTCCTCAAGTTACATTCATTTATATTTTTATATGTAATATTATGCAATAATAAAGCAATCTGCGGCATTAATTTTTTATTTATTGCATTTTTTAGTTTTTTAATTTTTGACTACGAATACCTCTTCAAACATTATATTCTCCTAATGCAGAGGAAGAATTTCAACACTTTCGGAGCGAAAATTTAGTGGTTTTTTTTTATTTTCGTTTTTTTAGGTTTATTTTCCTCAATTTACATACATTTGTATTTTTATATGTAATCTTGTGCAATAATAAAGCAATCCGCAGCATTAATTTTTTATTTATTGCTTTTTTTAATTTTTTTATTTTTGGTTACGAATACCTCTTCACATATTATATTCTCCTAGTAAAGAGTACGAAATTCAACATTTTCGTTTCGAAAATTTAGTGGTTTTTTTTTATTTTCGTTTTTTTGGGTTTATTTTCCTCAAGTTACATGCATTTATATTTTTATATGTAATATTATGCAATAATAAAGCAATATGGGGCATTAATTTTTTTTATATTGCTTTTTTTATTTTTATAATTTTTTGTTTCGAATTACTCTTCAAACATTATATTCTCCTAATGCAGAGGAAGAATTTCAACACTTTCGGAGCGAAAATTTAGTGGTTTTTTTTTATTTTCGATTTTTTGGGTTTATTTTCCTCATGTTACATGCATTTATATTTTTATATGTAATATTATGCAATAATAAAGCAATCAGCGGCATTAATTTTTTATATATTGCATTTTTTAATTTTTTAATTTTTGGTTACGAATACCTCTTCAAACATTATATTCTCCTAATGCAGAGGAAGAATTTCAACACTTTCGGAGCGAAAATTTAGTGGTTTTTTTTTATTTTCGTTTTTTAGGTTTATTTTCCTCAATTTACATACATTTGTATTTTTATATGTAATCTTGTGCAATAATAAAGCAATCCGCAGCATTAATTTTTTATTTATTGCATTTTTTAATTTTTTAATTTTTGGTTACGAATACCTCTTCACATATTATATTCTCCTAGTAAAGAGTACGAAATTCAACATTTTCGTTTCGAAAAGTTAGTGGTTTTTTTTTATTTTCGTTTTTTTGGGTTTATTTTCCTCAAGTTACATGCATTTATATTTTTATATGTAATATTATGCAATAATAAAGCAATCTGCGGCATTAATTTTTTATTTATTGCATTTTTTAGTTTTTTAATTTTTGACTACGAATACCTCTTCAAACATTATATTCTCCTAATGCAGAGGAAGAATTTCAACACTTTCGGAGCGAAAATTTAGTGGTTTTTTTTTTATTTTGGGTTTTTGGGGTTTATTTTCCTCAAGTTACATTCATTTATATTTTTATATGTAATATTATGCAATAATAAAGCAATCTGCGGCATTAATTTTTTATTTATTGCATTTTTTAGTTTTTTAATTTTTGACTACGAATACCTCTTCAAACATTATATTCTCCTAATGCAGAGGAAGAATTTCAACACTTTCGGAGCGAAAATTTAGTGGTTTTTTTTTATTTTCGGTTTTTTGGGTTTATTTTCCTCTATTTACATACATTTGTATTTTTATATGTAATCTTATGCAATAATAAAGCAATCTGCAGCATTAATTTTTGATTTATTGCATTTTTTAGTTTTTTAATTTTTAACTACGAATACCTCTTTAAACATTATATTCTCCTAATGCAGAGGAAGAATTTCAATAGTTTCGGAGCGAAAATTTAGTGGTTTTTTTTTATTTTCGTTTTTTTAGGTTTATTTTCCTCAATTTACATACATTTGTATTTTTATATGTAATCTTGTGCAATAATAAAGCAATCCGCAGCATTAATTTGTTATATATTGCATTTTTTAATTTTTTAATTTTTGGTTACGAATACCTCTTCACATATTATATTCTCCTAGTAAAGAGTACGAATTTCAACATTGTCGTTTCGAAAATTTAGTGGGTTTTTTTTATTTTCGTTTTTTTGGGTTTATTTTCCTCAATTTACATACATTTGTATTTTTATATGTAATCTTGTGCAATAATAAAGCAATCCGCAGCATTAATTTTTTATTTATTGCATTTTTTAATTTTTTAATTTTTGGTTACGAATACCTCTTCACATATTATATTCTCCTAGTAAAGAGTACGAAATTCAACATTTTCGTTTCGAAAATTTAGTTGATTTATTTTATTTTCTTTCTTTTGGTTTTATTTTCCTCAAGTTACATGCATTTATATTTTTATATGTAATATTATGCAATAATAAAGCAATCTGCGGCATTAATTTTTTATTTATTGCATTTTTTAGTTTTTTAATTTTTGACTACGAATACCTCTTCAAACATTATATTCTCCTAATGCAGAGGAAGAATTTCAACACTTTCGGAGCGAAAATTTAGTGGTTTTTTTTTATTTTCGTTTTTTTAGGTTTATTTTCCTCAATTTACATACATTTGTATTTTTATATGTAATCTTGTGCAATAATAAAGCAATCCGCAGCATTAAGATTTTATTTATTGTATTTTTTAGTTTTTTAATTTTTGGTTACGAATACCTCTTCACACATTATATTCTCCTAGTACAGAGGAAGAATTTTAAAATTTTCGGAGCGAAAATTTCATGTGTTTTTTTATTTTGCTTTTTTCAAGATAATTTACAACTATTTGCATGCATTTATATGTTTATATGTAATCTTATGCAATAATAAAGCAATCTGCAGCATTAATTTTTTATTTATTGCATTTTTTAATTTTTTAATTTTTGGTTACGAATACCTCTTCACATATTATATTCTCCTAGTAAAGAGTACGAATTTCAACATTTTCGTTTCGAAAATTTAGTGGTTTTTTTTTATTTTCGTTTTTTTGGGTTTATTTTCCTCAAGTTACATTCATTTATATTTTTATATGTAATATTATGCAATAATAAAGCAATCTGCGGCATTAATTTTTTATTTATTGCATTTTTTAGTTTTTTAATTTTTGACTACGAATACCTCTTCAAACATTATATTCTCCTAATGCAGAGGAAGAATTTCAACACTTTCGGAGCGAAAATTTAGTGGTTTTTTTTTATTTTCGTTTTTTTAGGTTTATTTTCCTCAATTTACATACATTTGTATTTTTATATGTAATCTTGTGCAATAATAAAGCAATCCGCAGCATTAATATTTTATTTATTGTATTTTTTAGTTTTTTAATTTTTGGTTACGAATACCTCTTCACACATTATATTCTCCTAGTACAGAGGAAGAATTTTAAAATTTTCGGAGCGAAAATTTCATGTGTTTTTTTATTTTGCTTTTTTCAAGATAATTTACAACTATTTGCATGCATTTATATGTTTATATGTAATCTTATGCAATAATAAAGCAATCTGCAGCATTAATTTTTTATTTATTGCATTTTTTAGTTTTTTAATTTTTGACTACGAATACATCTTCAAACATTATATTCTCCTAATGCAGAGGAAGAATTTCAACACTTTCGGAGCGAAAATTTAGTGGTTTTTTTTTATTTTCGTTTTTTAGGTTTATTTTCCTCAAGTTACATACATTTGTATTTTTATATGTAATCTTGTGCAATAATAAAGCAATCCGCAGCATTAATATTTTATTTATTGTATTTTTTAGTTTTTTAATTTTTGGTTACGAATACCTCTTCACACATTATATTCTCCTAGTACAGAGGAAGAATTTTAAAATTTTCGGAGCGAAAATTTCATGTGTTTTTTTATTTTGCTTTTTTCAAGATAATTTACAACTATTTGCATGCATTTATATGTTTATATGTAATCTTATGCAATAATAAAGCAATCTGCAGCATTAATTTTTTATTTATTGCATTTTTTAGTTTTTTAATTTTTGACTACGAATACCTCTTCAAACATTATATTCTCCTAATGCAGAGGAAGAATTTCAACACTTTCGGAGCGAAAATTTAGTGGTTTTTTTTTATTTTCGTTTTTTTAGGTTTATTTTCCTCAATTTACATACATTTGTATTTTTATATGTAATCTTGTGCAATAATAAAGCAATCCGCAGCATTAATTTTTTATTTATTGCATTTTTTTATTTTTTTTATTTTTGGTTACGAATACCTCTTCACATATTATATTCTCCTAGTAAAGAGTACGAAATTCAACACTTTCGTTTCGAAAATTTAGTGGTTTTTTTTTATTTTCGTTTTTTTGGGTTTATTTTCCTCAAGTTACATGCATTTATATTTTTATATGTAATATTATTCAATAATAAAGCAATCAGCGGCATTAATTTTTTATATATTGCATTTTTTAATTTTTTTAATTTTTGGTTACGAATACCTCTTCAAACATTATATTCTCCTAATGCAGAGGAAGAATTTCAACACTTTCGGAGCGAAAATTTAGTGGTTTTTTTTTATTTTCGTTTTTTTAGGTTTATTTTCCTCAAGTTACATGCATTTATATTTTTATATGTAATATTATGCAATAATAAAGCAATCTGCGGCATTAATTTTTTATATATTGCATTTTTTAATTTTTTAATTTTTGGTTACGAATACCTCTTCAAACATTATATTCTCCTAATGCAGAGGAAGAATTTCAACACTTTCGGAGCGAAAATTTAGTGGTTTTTTTTTATTTTCGTTTTTTTAGGTTTATTTTCCTCAATTTACATACATTTGTATTTTTATATGTAATCTTGTGCAATAATAAAGCAATCCGCAGCATTAATTTTTTATTTATTGCATTTTTTAATTTTTTAATTTTTGGTTACGAATACCTCTTCACATATTATATTCTCCTAGTAAAGAGTACGAAATTCAACATTTTCGTTTCGAAAAGTTAGTGGTTTTTTTGTATTTTCGTTTTTTTGGGTTTATTTTCCTCAAGTTACATGCATTTATATTTTTATATGTAATATTATGCAATAATAAAGCAATCTGCGGCATTAATTTTTTATTTATTGCATTTTTTAGTTTTTTAATTTTTGACTACGAATACCTCTTCAAACATTATATTCTCCTAATGCAGAGGAAGAATTTCAACACTTTCGGAGCGAAAATTTAGTGGTTTTTTTTTATTTTCGGTTTTTTGGGTTTATTTTCCTCAATTTACATACATTTTTATTTTTATATGTAATCTTGTGCAATAATAAAGCAATCCGCAGCATTAATATTTTATTTATTGTATTTTTTAGTTTTTTAATTTTTGGTTACGAATACCTCTTCACACATTATATTCTCCTAGTACAGAGGAAGAATTTTAAAATTTTCGGAGCGAAAATTTCATGTGTTTTTTTATTTTGCTTTTTTCAAGATAATTTACAACTATTTGCATGCATTTATATGTTTATATGTAATCTTATGCAATAATAAAGCAATCTGCGGCATTAATTTTTTATTTATTGCATTTTTTAGTTTTTTAATTTTTGACTACGAATACCTCTTCAAACATTATATTCTCCTAGTAAAGAGTACGAATTTCAACATTTTCGTTTCGAAAATTTAGTGGTTTTTTTTTATTTTCGTTTTTTTGGGTTTATTTTCCTCAAGTTACATTCATTTATATTTTTATATGTAATCTTATTCAATAATAAAGCAATCTGCGGCATTAATTTTTTATTTATTGCATTTTTTAGTTTTTTAATTTTTGACTACGAATACCTCTTCAAACATTATATTCTCCTAGTAAAGAGTACGAATTTCAACATTTTCGTTTCGAAAATTTAGTGGTTTTTTTTTATTTTCGTTTTTTTGGGTTTATTTTCCTCAAGTTACATGCATTTATATTTTTATATGTAATATTATGCAATAATAAAGCAATCTGCGGCATTAATTTTTTATTTATTGCATTTTTTAGTTTTTTAATTTTTGACTACGAATACCTCTTCAAACATTATATTCTCCTAATGCAGAGGAAGAATTTAAACACTTTCGGAGCGAAAATTTAGTGGTTTTTTTTTATTTTCGGTTTTTTAAGTTTATTTTCCTCAATTTACATACATTTGTATTTTTATATGTAATCTTGTGCAATAATAAAGCAATCCGCAGCATTAATATTTTATTTATTGTATTTTTTAGTTTTTTAATTTTTGGTTACGAATACCTCTTCACACATTATATTCTCCTAGTACAGAGGAAGAATTTTAAAATTTTCGGAGCGAAAATTTCATGTGTTTTTTTTTATTTTGCTTTTTTCAAGATAATTTACAACTATTTGCATGCATTTATATGTTTATATGTAATCTTATGCAATAATAAAGCAATCTGCGGCATTAATTTTTTATTTATTGCATTTTTTAGTTTTTTAATTTTTGACTACGAATACCTCTTCAAACATTATATTCTCCTAGTAAAGAGTACGAATTTCAACATTTTCGTTTCGAAAATTTAGTGGTTTTTTTTTATTTTCGTTTTTTTGGGTTTATTTTCCTCAAGTTACATTCATTTATATTTTTATATGTAATATTATGCAATAATAAAGCAATCTGCGGCATTAATTTTTTATTTATTGCATTTTTTAGTTTTTTAATTTTTGACTACGAATACCTCTTCAAACATTATATTCTCCTAATGCAGAGGAAGAATTTCAACACTTTCGGAGCGAAAATTTAGTGGTTTTTTTTTATTTTCGTTTTTTTAGGTTTATTTTCCTCAATTTACATACAGTTGTATTTTTATATGTAATCTTGTGCAATAATAAAGCAATCCGCAGCATTAATATTTTATTTATTGTATTTTTTAGTTTTTTAATTTTTGGTTACGAATACCTCTTCACACATTATATTCTCCTAGTACAGAGGAAGAATTTTAAAATTTTCGGAGCGAAAATTTCATGTGTTTTTTTATTTTGCTTTTTTCAAGATAATTTACAACTATTTGCATGCATTTATATGTTTATATGTAATCTTATGCAATAATAAAGCAATCTGCGGCATTAATTTTTTATTTATTGCATTTTTTAGTTTTTTAATTTTTAACTACGAATACCTCTTCAAACATTATATTCTCCTAGTAAAGAGTACGAATTTCAACATTTTCGTTTCGAAAATTTAGTGGTTTTTTTTTATTTTCGTTTTTTTGGGTTTATTTTCCTCAAGTTACATTCATTTATATTTTTATATGTAATATTATGCAATAATAAAGCAATCTGCGGCATTAATTTTTTATTTATTGCATTTTTTAGTTTTTTAATTTTTAACTACGAATACCTCTTCAAACATTATATTCTCCTAATGCAGAGGAAGAATTTCAACACTTTCGGAGCGAAAATTTAGTGGTTTTTTTTTATTTTCGTTTTTTTAGGTTTATTTTCCTCAATTTACATACATTTGTATTTTTATATGTAATCTTGTGCAATAATAAAGCAATCCGCAGCATTAATATTTTATTTATTGTATTTTTTAGTTTTTTAATTTTTGGTTACACACATCTCTTTACATATTATGTTCTCCTAGTAGAGAGGAAGAATTTTAAAATTTTCGGAGGGAAAATTTCATGTGTTTTTTTATTTTGCTTTTTTCAAGATAATTTACAACTATTTGCATGCATTTATATGTTTATATGTAATCTTATGCAATAATAAAGCAATCTGCGGCATTAATTTTTTATTTATTGCATTTTTTAGTTTTTTAATTTTTGACTACGAATACCTCTTCAAACATTATATTCTCCTAATGCAGAGGAAGAATTTCAACACTTTCGGAGCGAAAATTTAGTGGTTTTTTTTTATTTTCGGTTTTTTGGGTTTATTTTCCTCAAGTTACATTCATTTATATTTTTATATGTAATATTATGCAATAATAAAGCAATCTGCGGCATTAATTTTTTATTTATTGCATTTTTTAGTTTTTTAATTTTTGACTACGAATACCTCTTCAAACATTATATTCTCCTAATGCAGAGGAAGAATTTCAACACTTTCGGAGCGAAAATTTAGTGGTTTTTTTTTATTTTCGTTTTTTTAGGTTTATTTTCCTCAATTTACATACATTTGTATTTTTATATGTAATCTTGTGCAATAATAAAGCAATCCGCAGCATTAATATTTTATTTATTGTATTTTTTAGTTTTTTAATTTTTGGTTACGAATACCTCTTCACACATTATATTCTCCTAGTACAGAGGAAGAATTTTAAAATTTTCGGAGCGAAAATTTCATGTGTTTTTTTATTTTGCTTTTTTCAAGATAATTTACAACTATTTGCATGCATTTATATGTTTATATGTAATCTTATGCAATAATAAAGCAATCTGCAGCATTAATTTTTTATTTATTGCATTTTTTAATTTTTTAATTTTTGGTTACGAATACCTCTTCACATATTATATTCTCCTAGTAAAGAGTACGAATTTCAACATTTTCGTTTCGAAAATTTAGTGGTTTTTTTTTATTTTCGTTTTTTTGGGTTTATTTTCCTCAAGTTACATTCATTTATATTTTTATATGTAATATTATGCAATAATAAAGCAATCTGCGGCATTAATTTTTTATTTATTGCATTTTTTAGTTTTTTAATTTTTGACTACGAATACCTCTTCAAACATTATATTCTCCTAATGCAGAGGAAGAATTTCAACACTTTCGGAGCGAAAATTTAGTGGTTTTTTTTTATTTTCGTTTTTTTAGGTTTATTTTCCTCAATTTACATACATTTGTATTTTTATATGTAATCTTGTGCAATAATAAAGCAATCCGCAGCATTAATATTTTATTTATTGTATTTTTTAGTTTTTTAATTTTTGGTTACGAATACCTCTTCACACATTATATTCTCCTAGTACAGAGGAAGAATTTTAAAATTTTCGGAGCGAAAATTTAATGTGTTTTTTTATTTTGCTTTTTTCAAGATAAATTACAACTATTTTCATGCATTTATATGTTTATGTGTAATCTTATGCAATAATAAAGCAATCTGCGGCATTAATTTTTTATTTATTGCATTTTTTAGTTTTTTAATTTTTGACTACGAATACCTCTTCAAACATTATATTCTCCTAATGCAGAGGAAGAATTTCAACACTTTCGGAGCGAAAATTTAGTGGTTTTTTTTTATTTTCGGTTTTTTGGGTTTATTTTCCTCAAGTTACATGCATTTATATTTTTATATGTAATATTATGCAATAATAAAGCAATCTGCGGCATTAATTTTTTATTTATTGCATTTTTTAGTTTTTTAATTTTTGACTACGAATACCTCTTCAAACATTATATTCTCCTAGTACAGAGGAAGAATTTTAAAATTTTCGGAGCGAAAATTTCATGTGTTTTTTTATTTTGCTTTTTTCAAGATAATTTACAACTATTTGCATGCATTTATATGTTTATATGTAATCTTATGCAATAATAAAGCAATCTGCAGCATTAATTTTTTATTTATTGCATTTTTTAGTTTTTTAATTTTTGACTACGAATACCTCTTCAAACATTATATTCTCCTAATGCAGAGGAAGAATTTCAACACTTTTGGAGCGAAAATTTAGTGGTTTTTTTTTATTTTCGTTTTTTAGGTTTATTTTCCTCAATTTACATACATTTGTATTTTTATATGTAATCTTGTGCAATAATAAAGCAATCCGCAGCATTAATTTTTTATATATTGCATTTTTTTAATTTTTTAATTTTTGGTTACTAATACTTATTCACTTATTATTTTCTCCTAGTAAAGAGTTAGATTTTCAACATTTTAGTTTCGAAAATTTATTGTTTTTTTTTTTATTTTCGTTTTTTTTGGTTTTTTTTCCTCTATTTACATACATTTTTATTTTTATATGTAATCTTATGCAATAATAAAGCAATCTGCAGCATTAATTTTTGATTTATTGCATTTTTTAGTTTTTTAATTTTTAACTACGAATACCTCTTTAAACATTATATTCTCCTAATGCAGAGGAAGAATTTCAATACTTTCGGAGCGAAAATTTAGTGGTTTTTTTTTATTTTCGTTTTTTTAGGTTTATTTTCCTCAATTTACATACATTTGTATTTTTATATGTAATCTTGTGCAATAATAAAGCAATCCGCAGCATTAATTTTTTATATATTGCATTTTTTAATTTTTTAATTTTTGGTTACGAATACCTCTTCACATATTATATTCTCCTAGTAAAGAGTACGAATTTCAACATTTTCGTTTCGAAAATTTAGTGGTTTTTTTTTATTTTCGTTTTTTTGGGTTTATTTTCCTCATGTTACATGCATTTGTATTTTTATATGTAATCTTGTGCAATAATAAAGCAATCCGCAGCATTAATATTTTATTTATTGTATTTTTTAGTTTTTTAATTTTTGGTTACGAATACCTCTTCACACATTATATTCTCCTAGTACAGAGGAAGAATTTTAAAATTTTCGGAGCGAAAATTTCATGGGTTTTGTTATTTTGCTTTTTTCAAGATAATTTACAACTATTTGCATGCATTTATATGTTTATATGTAATCTTATGCAATAATAAAGCAATCTGCAGCATTAATTTTTTATTTATTGCATTTTTTAATTTTTTAATTTTTGGTTACGAATACCTCTTCACATATTATATTCTCCTAGTAAAGAGTACGAATTTCAACATTTTCGTTTCGAAAATTTAGTGGTTTTTTTTTATTTTCGTTTTTTTGGGTTTATTTTCCTCAAGTTACATGCATTTATATTTTTATATGTAATATTATGCAATAATAAAGCAATCTGCGGCATTAATTTTTTATTTATTGCATTTTTTAGTTTTTTAATTTTTGACTACGAATACCTCTTCAAACATTATATTCTCCTAATGCAGAGGAAGAATTTCAACACTTTCGGAGCGAAAATTTAGTGGTTTTTTTTTATTTTCGTTTTTTTAGGTTTATTTTCCTCAATTTACATACATTTGTATTTTTATATGTAATCTTGTGCAATAATAAAGCAATCCGCAGCATTAATATTTTATTTATTGTATTTTTTAGTTTTTTAATTTTTGGTTACGAATACCTCTTCACATATTATATTCTCCTAGTAAAGAGTACGAATTTCAACATTTTCGTTTCGAAAATTTAGTGGTTTTTTTTTTTTTTTGTTTTTTTGGGTTTTTTTTCATATTGTTACATTCATTTATATTTTTATATGTAATATTATGCAATAATAAAGCAATCTGCGGCATTAATTTTTTATTTATTGCATTTTTTAGTTTTTTAATTTTTGACTACGAATACCTCTTCACATATTATATTCTCCTAGTAAAGAGTACGAATTTCAACATTTTCGTTTCGAAAATTTAGTGGTTTTTTTTATTTTCGGTTTTTTGGGTTTATTTTCCTCTATTTACATACATTTGTCTTTTTATATGTAATCTTATGCAATAATAAAGCAATCTGCAGCATTAATTTTTGATTTATTGCATTTTTTAGTTTTTTAATTTTTAACTACGAATACCTCTTTAAACATTATATTCTCCTAATGCAGAGGAAGAATTTCAACACTTTCGGAGCGAAAATTTAGTGGTTTTTTGTTTATTTTCGTTTTTTTAGGTTTATTTTCCTCAATTTACATACATTTGTATTTTTATATGTAATCTTGTGCAATAATAAAGCAATCCGCAGCATTAATTTTTTATATATTGCATTTTTTAATTTTTTAATTTTTGGTTACGAATACCTCTTCACATATTATATTTTCCTAGTAAAGAGTACGAATTTCAACATTTTCGTTTCGAAAATTTAGTGGTTTTTTTTTATTTTCGTTTTTTTGGGTTTATTTTCCTCAAGTTACATTCATTTGTATTTTTATATGTAATTATTAATTTTTTATTTATTGCATTTTTTAATTTTTTAATTTTTGGTTACGAATACCTCTTCACATATTATATTCTCCTAGTAAAGAGTACGAAATTCAACATTTTCGTTTCGAAAATTTAGTGGTTTTTTTTTATTTTCGTTTTTTTGGGTTTATTTTCCTCAAGTTACATGCATTTATATTTTTATATGTAATATTATGCAATAATAAAGCAATCTGCGGCATTAATTTTTTATTTATTGCATTTTTTAGTTTTTTAATTTTTGACTACGAATACCTCTTCAAACATTATATTCTCCTAATGCAGAGGAAGAATTTCAACACTTTCGGAGCGAAAATTTAGTGGTTTTTTTTTATTTTCGGTTTTTTGGGTTTATTTTCCTCTATTTACATACATTTGTATTTTTATATGTAATCTTATGCAATAATAAAGCAATCTGCAGCATTAATTATTTATTTATTGCATTTTTTAGTTTTTTAATTTTTAACTACGAATACCTCTTTAAACATTATATTCTCCTAATGCAGAGGAAGAATTTCAATAGTTTCGGAGCGAAAATTTAGTGGTTTTTTTTTATTTTCGTTTTTTTAGGTTTATTTTCCTCAATTTACATACATTTGTATTTTTATATGTAATCTTGTGCAATAATAAAGCAATCCGCAGCATTAATTTGTTATATATTGCATTTTTTAATTTTTTAATTTTTGGTTACGAATACCTCTTCACATATTATATTCTCCTAGTAAAGAGTACGAATTTCAACATTTTCGTTTCGAAAATTTAGTGGTTTTTTTTATTTTCGTTTTTTTGGGTTTATTTTCCTCAATTTACATACATTTGTATTTTTATATGTAATCTTGTGCAATAATAAAGCAATCCGCAGCATTAATTTTTTATTTATTGCATTTTTTAATTTTTTAATTTTTGGTTACGAATACCTCTTCACATATTATATTCTCCTAGTAAAGAGTACGAAATTCAACATTTTCGTTTCGAAAATTTAGTGGTTTTTTTTTATTTTCGTTCTTTTGGGTTTATTTTCCTCAAGTTGCATGCATTTATATTTTTATATGTAATATTATGCAATAATAAAGCAATCTGCGGCATTAATTTTTTATTTATTGCATTTTTTAGTTTTTTAATTTTTGACTACGAATACCTCTTCAAACATTATATTCTCCTAATGCAGAGGAAGAATTTCAACACTTTCGGAGCGAAAATTTAGTGGTTTTTTTTTATTTTCGTTTTTTTAGGTTTATTTTCCTCAATTTACATACATTTGTATTTTTATATGTAATCTTGTGCAATAATAAAGCAATCCGCAGCATTAAGATTTTATTTATTGTATTTTTTAGTTTTTTAATTTTTGGTTACGAATACCTCTTCACACATTATATTCTCCTAGTACAGAGGAAGAATTTTAAAATTTTCGGAGCGAAAATTTCATGTGTTTTTTTATTTTGCTTTTTTCAAGATAATTTACAACTATTTGCATGCATTTATATGTTTATATGTAATCTTATGCAATAATAAAGCAATCTGCAGCATTAATTTTTTATTTATTGCATTTTTTAATTTTTTAATTTTTGGTTACGAATACCTCTTCACATATTATATTCTCCTAGTAAAGAGTACGAATTTCAACATTTTCGTTTCGAAAATTTAGTGGTTTTTTTTTATTTTCGTTTTTTTGGGTTTATTTTCCTCAAGTTACATTCATTTATATTTTTATATGTAATATTATGCAATAATAAAGCAATCTGCGGCATTAATTTTTTATTTATTGCATTTTTTAGTTTTTTAATTTTTGACTACGAATACCTCTTCAAACATTATATTCTCCTAATGCAGAGGAAGAATTTCAACACTTTCGGAGCGAAAATTTAGTGGTTTTTTTTTATTTTCGTTTTTTTAGGTTTATTTTCCTCAATTTACATACATTTGTATTTTTATATGTAATCTTGTGCAATAATAAAGCAATCCGCAGCATTAATATTTTATTTATTGTATTTTTTAGTTTTTTAATTTTTGGTTACGAATACCTCTTCACACATTATATTCTCCTAGTACAGAGGAAGAATTTTAAAATTTTCGGAGCGAAAATTTCATGTGTTTTTTTATTTTGCTTTTTTCAAGATAATTTACAACTATTTGCATGCATTTATATGTTTATATGTAATCTTATGCAATAATAAAGCAATCTGCAGCATTAATTTTTTATTTATTGCATTTTTTAGTTTTTTAATTTTTGACTACGAATACCTCTTCAAACATTATATTCTCCTAATGCAGAGGAAGAATTTCAACACTTTCGGAGCGAAAATTTAGTGGTTTTTTTTTATTTTCGTTTTTTAGATTTATTTTCCTCAATTTACATACATTTGTATTTTTATATGTAATCTTGTGCAATAATAAAGCAATCCGCAGCATTAATATTTTATTTATTGTATTTTTTAGTTTTTTAATTTTTGGTTACGAATACCTCTTCACACATTATATTCTCCTAGTACAGAGGAAGAATTTTAAAATTTTCGGAGCGAAAATTTCATGTGTTTTTTTATTTTGCTTTTTTCAAGATAATTTACAACTATTTGCATGCATTTATATGTTTATATGTAATCTTATGCAATAATAAAGCAATCCGCAGCATTAATATTTTATTTATTGTATTTTTTTATTTTTTTATTTTTGGTTACGAATACCTCTTCACATATTATATTCTCCTAGTAAAGAGTACGAAATTCAACATTTTCGTTTCGAAAATTTAGTGGTTTTTTTTTATTTTCGTTTTTTTGGGTTTATTTTCCTCAAGTTACATGCATTTATATTTTTATATGTAATATTATGCAATAATAAAGCAATCTGCGGCATTAATTTTTTATTTATTGCATTTTTTAATTTTTTAATTTTTGGTTACGAATACCTCTTCACACATTATATTCTCCTAATGCAGAGGAAGAATTTCAACACTTTCGGAGCGAAAATTTAGTGGTTTTTTTTTATTTTCGTTTTTTTGGGTTTATTTTCCTCAAGTTACATGCATTTATATTTTTATATGTAATATTATGCAATAATAAAGCAATCAGCGGCATTAATTTTTTATATATTGCATTTTTTAATTTTTTAATTTTTGGTTACGAATACCTCTTCACACATTATATTCTCCTAATGCAGAGGAAGAATTTCAACACTTTCGGAGCGAAAATTTAGTGGTTTTTTTTTATTTTCGTTTTTTTAGGTTTATTTTCCTCAATTTACATACATTTGTATTTTTATATGTAATCTTGTGCAATAATAAAGCAATCCGCAGCATTAATTTTTTATTTATTGGATTTTTCAATTTTTTAATTTTTGGTTACGAATACCTCTTCACAAATTATATTCTCCTAGTAAAGAGTACGAAATTCAACATTTTCGTTTCGAAAAGTTAGTGGTTTTTTTTTATTTTCGTTTTTTTGGGTTTATTTTCCTCAAGTTACATGCATTTATATTTTTATATGTAATATTATGCAATAATAAAGCAATCTGCGGCATTAATTTTTTATTTATTGCATTTTTTAGTTTTTTAATTTTTGACTACGAATACCTCTTCAAACATTATATTCTCCTAATGCAGAGGAAGAATTTCAACACTTTCGGAGCGAAAATTTAGTGGTTTTTTTTTATTTTCGTTTTTTTGGGTTTATTTTCCTCAAGTTACATTCATTTATATTTTTATATGTAATATTATGCAATAATAAAGCAATCTGCGGCATTAATTTTTTATTTATTGCATTTTTTAGTTTTTTAATTTTTGACTACGAATACCTCTTCAAACATTATATTCTCCTAATGCAGAGGAAGAATTTCAACACTTTCGGAGCGAAAATTTAGTGGTTTTTTTTTATTTTCGTTTTTTTAGGTTTATTTTCCTCAATTTACATACAGTTGTATTTTTATATGTAATCTTGTGCAATAATAAAGCAATCCGCAGCATTAATATTTTATTTATTGTATTTTTTAGTTTTTTAATTTTTGGTTACGAATACCTCTTCACACATTATATTCTCCTAGTACAGAGGAAGAATTTTAAAATTTTCGGAGCGAAAATTTCATGTGTTTTTTTATTTTGCTTTTTTCAAGATAATTTACAACTATTTGCATGCATTTATATGTTTATATGTAATCTTATGCAATAATAAAGCAATCTGCGGCATTAATTTTTTATTTATTGCATTTTTTAGTTTTTTAATTTTTGACTACGAATACCTCTTCAAACATTATATTCTCCTAGTAAAGAGTACGAATTTCAACATTTTCGTTTCGAAAATTTAGTGGTTTTTTTTTATTTTCGTTTTTTTGTGTTTATTTTCCTCAAGTTACATTCATTTATATTTTTATATGTAATATTATGCAATAATAAAGCAATCTGCGGCATTAATTTTTTATTTATTGCATTTTTTAGTTTTTTAATTTTTGACTACGAATACCTCTTCAAACATTATATTCTCCTAATGCAGAGGAAGAATTTCAACACTTTCGGAGCGAAAATTTAGTGGTTTTTTTTTATTTTCGTTTTTTTAGGTTTATTTTCCTCAATTTACATACATTTGTATTTTTATATGTAATCTTGTGCAATAATAAAGCAATCCGCAGCATTAATATTTTATTTATTGTATTTTTTAGTTTTTTAATTTTTGGTTACGAATACCTCTTCACACATTATATTCTCCTAGTACAGAGGAAGAATTTTAAAATTTTCGGAGGGAAAATTTCATGTGTTTTTTTATTTTGCTTTTTTCAAGATAATTTACAACTATTTGCATGCATTTATATGTTTATGTGTAATCTTATGCAATAATAAAGCAATCTGCGGCATTAATTTTTTATTTATTGCATTTTTTAGTTTTTTAATTTTTGACTACGAATACCTCTTCAAACATTATATTCTCCTAATGCAGAGGAAGAATTTCAACACTTTCGGAGCGAAAATTTAGTGGTTTTTTTTTATTTTCGGTTTTTTGGGTTTATTTTCCTCTATTTACATACATTTGTATTTTTATATGTAATCTTATGCAATAATAAAGCAATCTGCAGCATTAATTTTTGACTACGAATACCTCTTCAAACATTGCAAATTTTTTCGGAGCGAAAATTTAGTGGTTTTTTTTTATTTTCGGTTTTTTGGGTTTATTTTCCTCTATTTACATACATTTGTATTTTTATATGTAATCTTATGCAATAATAAAGCAATCTGCAGCATTAATTTTTGATTTATTGCATTTTTTAGTTTTTTAATTTTTAACTACGAATACCTCTTTAAACATTATATTCTCCTAATGCAGAGGAAGAATTTCAATAGTTTCGGAGCGAAAATTTAGTGGTTTTTTTTTATTTTCGTTTTTTTAGGTTTATTTTCCTCAATTTACATACATTTGTATTTTTATATGTAATCTTGTGCAATAATAAAGCAATCCGCAGCATTAATTTGTTATATATTGCATTTTTTAATTTTTTAATTTTTGGTTACGAATACCTCTTCACAGATTATATTCTCCTAGTAAAGAGTACGAATTTCAACATTTTCGTTTCGACAATTTAGTGGTTTTTTTTTATTTTCGTTTTTTTGGGTTTATTTTCCTCAAGTTACATTCATTTGTATTTTTATATGTAATTATTAATTTTTTATTTATTGCATTTTTTAATTTTTTAATTTTTGGTTACGAATACCTCTTCACATATTATATTCTCCTAGTAAAGAGTACGAAATTCAACATTTTCGTTTCGAAAATTTAGTGGTTTTTTTTTATTTTCGTTCTTTTGGGTTTATTTTCCTCAAGTTACATGCATTTATATTTTTATATGTAATATTATGCAATAATAAAGCAATCTGCGGCATTAATTTTTTATTTATTGCATTTTTTAGTTTTTTAATTTTTGACTACGAATACCTCTTCAAACATTATATTCTCCTAATGCAGAGGAAGAATTTCAACACTTTCGGAGCGAAAATTTAGTGGTTTTTTTTTATTTTCGTTTTTTTAGGTTTATTTTCCTCAATTTACATACATTTGTATTTTTATATGTAATCTTGTGCAATAATAAAGCAATCCGCAGCATTAAGATTTTATTTATTGTATTTTTTAGTTTTTTAATTTTTGGTTACGAATACCTCTTCACACATTATATTCTCCTAGTACAGAGGAAGAATTTTAAAATTTTCGGAGCGAAAATTTCATGTGTTTTTTTATTTTGCTTTTTTCAAGATAATTTACAACTATTTGCATGCATTTATATGTTTATATGTAATCTTATGCAATAATAAAGCAATCTGCAGCATTAATTTTTTATTTATTGCATTTTTTAATTTTTTAATTTTTGGTTACGAATACCTCTTCACATATTATATTCTCCTAGTAAAGAGTACGAATTTCAACATTTTCGTTTCGAAAATTTAGTGGTTTTTTTTTATTTTCGTTTTTTTGGGTTTATTTTCCTCAAGTTACATTCATTTATATTTTTATATGTAATATTATGCAATAATAAAGCAATCTGCGGCATTAATTTTTTATTTATTGCATTTTTTTAGTTTTTTAATTTTTGACTACGAATACCTCTTCAAACATTATATTCTCCTAATGCAGAGGAAGAATTTCAACACTTTCGGAGCGAAAATTTAGTGGTTTTTTTTTATTTTCGTTTTTTTAGGTTTATTTTCCTCAATTTACATACATTTGTATTTTTATATGTAATCTTGTGCAATAATAAAGCAATCCGCAGCATTAATATTTTATTTATTGTATTTTTTAGTTTTTTAATTTTTGGTTACGAATACCTCTTCACACATTATATTCTCCTAGTACAGAGGAAGAATTTTAAAATTTTCGGAGCGAAAATTTCATGTGTTTTTTTATTTTGCTTTTTTCAAGATAATTTACAACTATTTGCATGCATTTATATGTTTATATGTAATCTTATGCAATAATAAAGCAATCTGCAGCATTAATTTTTTATTTATTGCATTTTTTAGTTTTTTAATTTTTGACTACGAATACCTCTTCAAACATTATATTCTCCTAATGCAGAGGAAGAATTTCAACACTTTCGGAGCGAAAATTTAGTGGTTTTTTTTTATTTTCGTTTTTTAGGTTTATTTTCCTCAATTTACATACATTTGTATTTTTATATGTAATCTTGTGCAATAATAAAGCAATCCGCAGCATTAATATTTTATTTATTGTATTTTTTAGTTTTTTAATTTTTGGTTACGAATACCTCTTCACACATTATATTCTCCTAGTACAGAGGAAGAATTTTAAAATTTTCGGAGCGAAAATTTCATGTGTTTTTTTATTTTGCTTTTTTCAAGATAATTTACAACTATTTGCATGCATTTATATGTTTATATGTAATCTTATGCAATAATAAAGCAATCTGCAGCATTAATTTTTTATTTATTGCATTTTTTAGTTTTTTAATTTTTGACTACGAATACCTCTTCAAACATTATATTCTCCTAATGCAGAGGAAGAATTTCAACACTTTCGGAGCGAAAATTTAGTGGTTTTTTTTTATTTTCGTTTTTTTAGGTTTATTTTCCTCAATTTACATACATTTGTATTTTTATATGTAATCTTGTGCAATAATAAAGCAATCCGCAGCATTAATTTTTTATTTATTGCATTTTTTATTTTTTTAATTTTTGGTTACGAATACCTCTTCACATATTATATTCTCCTAGTAAAGAGTACGAATTTCAACATTTTCGTTTCGAAAATTTAGTGGTTTTTTTTTATTTTCGTTTTTTTGGGTTTATTTTCCTCAAGTTACATGCATTTATATTTTTATATGTAATATTATGCAATAATAAAGCAATCTGCGGCATTAATTTTTTATATATTGCATTTTTTAATTTTTTAATTTTTGGTTACGAATACCTCTTCAAACATTATATTCTCCTAATGCAGAGGAAGAATTTCAACACTTTCGGAGCGAAAATTTAGTGGTTTTTTTTTATTTTCGTTTTTTGGGTTTATTTTCCTCAAGTTACATGCATTTATATTTTTATATGTAATATTATGCAATAATAAAGCAATCTGCGGCATTAATTTTTTATATATTGCATTTTTTAATTTTTTAATTTTTGGTTACGAATACCTCTTCAAACATTATACTCTCCTAATGCAGAGGAAGAATTTCAACACTTTCGGAGCGAAAATTTAGTGGTTTTTTTTTTATTTTCGTTTTTTTAGGTTTATTTTCCTCAATTTACATACATTTGTATTTTTATATGTAATCTTGTGCAATAATAAAGCAATCCGCAGCATTAATTTTTTATATATTGCATTTTTTAATTTTTTAATTTTTGGTTACGAATACCTCTTCACATATTATATTTTCCTAGTAAAGAGTACGAATTTCAACATTTTCGTTTCGAAAATTTAGTGGTTTTTTTTTATTTTCGTTTTTTTGGGTTTATTTTCCTCAAGTTACATGCATTTATATTTTTATATGTAATATTATGCAATAATAAAGCAATCTGCGGCATTAATTTTTTATTTATTGCATTTTTTAGTTTTTTAATTTTTGACTACGAATACCTCTTCAAACATTATATTCTCCTAATGCAGAGGAAGAATTTCAACACTTTCGGAGCGAAAATTTAGTGGTTTTTTTTTATTTTCGGTTTTTTGGGTTTATTTTCCTCAAGTTACATTCATTTATATTTTTATATGTAATATTATGCAATAATAAAGCAATCTGCGGCATTAATTTTTTATTTATTGCATTTTTTAGTTTTTTAATTTTTGACTACGAATACCTCTTCAAACATTATATTCTCCTAATGCAGAGGAAGAATTTCAACACTTTCGGAGCGAAAATTTAGTGGTTTTTTTTTATTTTCGGTTTTTTGGGTTTATTTTCCTCTATTTACATACATTTGTATTTTTATATGTAATCTTATGCAATAATAAAGCAATCTGCAGCATTAATTTTTGATTTATTGCATTTTTTAGTTTTTTAATTTTTAACTACGAATACCTCTTTAAACATTATATTCTCCTAATGCAGAGGAAGAATTTCAATAGTTTCGGTGCGAAAATTTAGTGGTTTTTTTGTATTTTGGGTTTTTTAGGTTTCTTTTCCTCAATTTACATACATTTGTATTTTTATATGTAATGTTGTTCAATAATAAAGCAATCCGCAGCATTAATTTGTTATATATTGCATTTTTTAATTTTTTAATTTTTTGGTTACGAATACCTCTTCACATATTATATTCTCCTAGTAAAGAGTACGAATTTCAACATTTTCGTTTCGAGAATTTAGTGGTTTTTTTTTATTTTCGTTTTTTTGGGTTTATTTTCCTCAAGTTACATTCATTTGTATTTTTATATGTAATTATTAATTTTTTATTTATTGCATTTTTTAATTTTTTAATTTTTGGTTACGAATACCTCTTCACATATTATATTCTCCTAGTAAAGAGTACGAAATTCAACATTTTCGTTTCGAAAATTTAGTGGTTTTTTTTTATTTTCGTTCTTTTGGGTTTATTTTCCTCAAGTTACATGCATTTATATTTTTATATGTAATATTATGCAATAATAAAGCAATCTGCGGCATTAATTTTTTATTTATTGCATTTTTTAGTTTTTTAATTTTTGACTACGAATACCTCTTCAAACATTATATTCTCCTAATGCAGAGGAAGAATTTCAACACTTTCGGAGCGAAAATTTAGTGGTTTTTTTTTATTTTCGTTTTTTTAGGTTTATTTTCCTCAATTTACATACATTTGTATTTTTATATGTAATCTTGTGCAATAATAAAGCAATCCGCAGCATTAAGATTTTATGTATTGTATTTTTTAGTTTTTTAATTTTTGGTTACGAATACCTCTTCACACATTATATTCTCCTAGTACAGAGGAAGAATTTTAAAATTTTCGGAGCGAAAATTTCATGTGTTTTTTTATTTTGCTTTTTTCAAGATAATTTACAACTATTTGCATGCATTTATATGTTTATATGTAATCTTATGCAATAATAAAGCAATCTGCAGCATTAATTTTTTATTTATTGCATTTTTTAATTTTTTTAATTTTTGGTTACGAATACCTCTTCACATATTATATTCTCCTAGTAAAGAGTACGAATTTCAACATTTTCGTTTCGAAAATTTAGTGGTTTTTTTTTATTTTCGTTTTTTTGGGTTTATTTTCCTCAAGTTACATTCATTTATATTTTTATATGTAATATTATGCAATAATAAAGCAATCTGCGGCATTAATTTTTTATTTATTGCATTTTTTAGTTTTTTAATTTTTGACTACGAATACCTCTTCAAACATTATATTCTCCTAATGCAGAGGAAGAATTTCAACACTTTCGGAGCGAAAATTTAGTGGTTTTTTTTTATTTTCGTTTTTTTAGGTTTATTTTCCTCAATTTACATACATTTGTATTTTTATATGTAATCTTGTGCAATAATAAAGCAATCCGCAGCATTAATATTTTATTTATTGTATTTTTTAGTTTTTTAATTTTTGGTTACGAATACCTCTTCACACATTATATTCTCCTAGTACAGAGGAAGAATTTTAAAATTTTCGGAGCGAAAATTTCATGTGTTTTTTTATTTTGCTTTTTTCAAGATAATTTACAACTATTTGCATGCATTTATATGTTTATATGTAATCTTATGCAATAATAAAGCAATCTGCAGCATTAATTTTTTATTTATTGCATTTTTTAGTTTTTTAATTTTTGACTACGAATACCTCTTCAAACATTATATTCTCCTAATGCAGAGGAAGAATTTCAACACTTTCGGAGCGAAAATTTAGTGGTTTTTTTTTATTTTCGTTTTTTAGGTTTATTTTCCTCAATTTACATACATTTGTATTTTTATATGTAATCTTGTGCAATAATAAAGCAATCCGCAGCATTAATATTTTATTTATTGTATTTTTTAGTTTTTTAATTTTTGGTTACGAATACCTCTTCACACATTATATTCTCCTAGTACAGAGGAAGAATTTTAAAATTTTCGGAGCGAAAATTTCATGTGTTTTTTTATTTTGCTTTTTTCAAGATAATTTACAACTATTTGCATGCATTTATATGTTTATATGTAATCTTATGCAATAATAAAGCAATCTGCAGCATTAATTTTTTATTTATTGCATTTTTTAGTTTTTTAATTTTTGACTACGAATACCTCTTCAAACATTATATTCTCCTAATGCAGAGGAAGAATTTCAACACTTTCGGAGCGAAAATTTAGTGGTTTTTTTTTATTTTCGTTTTTTAGGTTTATTTTCCTCAATTTACATACATTTGTATTTTTATATGTAATCTTGTGCAATAATAAAGCAATCCGCAGCATTAATATTTTATTTATTGTATTTTTTAGTTTTTTAATTTTTGGTTACGAATACCTCTTCACACATTATATTCTCCTAGTACAGAGGAAGAATTTTAAAATTTTCGGAGCGAAAATTTCATGTGTTTTTTTATTTTGCTTTTTTCAAGATAATTTACAACTATTTGCATGCATTTATATGTTTATATGTAATCTTATGCAATAATAAAGCAATCTGCAGCATTAATTTTTTATTTATTGCATTTTTTAGTTTTTTAATTTTTGACTACGAATACCTCTTCAAACATTATATTCTCCTAATGCAGAGGAAGAATTTCAACACTTTCGGAGCGAAAATTTAGTGGTTTTTTTTTATTTTCGGTTTTTTAGGTTTATTTTCCTCAATTTACATACATTTGTATTTTTATATGTAATCTTGTGCAATAATAAAGCAATCCGCAGCATTAATATTTTATTTATTGTATTTTTTAGTTTTTTAATTTTTGGTTACGAATACCTCTTCACACATTATATTCTCCTAGTACAGAGGAAGAATTTTAAAATTTTCGGAGCGAAAATTTCATGTGTTTTTTTATTTTGCTTTTTTCAAGATAATTTACAACTATTTGCATGCATTTATATGTTTATATGTAATCTTATGCAATAATAAAGCAATCTGCAGCATTAATTTTTTATTTATTGCATTTTTTAGTTTTTTAATTTTTGACTACGAATACCTCTTCAAACATTATATTCTCCTAATGCAGAGGAAGAATTTCAACACTTTCGGAGCGAAAATTTAGTGGTTTTTTTTTATTTTCGTTTTTTTAGGTTTATTTTCCTCAATTTACATACATTTGTATTTTTATATGTAATCTTGTGCAATAATAAAGCAATCCGCAGCATTAATTTTTTATTTATTGCATTTTTTTATTTTTTTATTTTTGGTTACGAATACCTCTTCACATATTATATTCTCCTAGTAAAGAGTACGAATTTCAACATTTTCGTTTCGAAAATTTAGTGGTTTTTTTTTATTTTCGTTTTTTTGGGTTTATTTTCCTCAAGTTACATGCATTTATATTTTTATATGTAATATTATGCAATAATAAAGCAATCAGAGGCATTAATTTTTTATATATTGCATTTTTTTAATTTTTTTAATTTTTGGTTACGAATACCTCTCCAAACATTATGTTCTCCTAATGCAGAGGAAGAATTTCAACACTTTCGGAGCGAAAATTTAGTGGTTTTTTTTTATTTTCGGTTTTTTGGGTTTATTTTCCTCATGTTACATGCATTTATATTTTTATATGTAATATTATGCAATAATAAAGCAATCAGCGGCATTAATTTTTTATATATTGCATTTTTTAATTTTTTAATTTTTTGGTTACGAATACCTCTTCAAACATTATATTCTCCTAATGCAGAGGAAGAATTTCAACACTTTCGGAGCGAAAATTTAGTGGTTTTTTTTTATTTTCGTTTTTTTAGGTTTATTTTCCTCAATTTACATACATTTGTATTTTTATATGTAATCTTGTGCAATAATAAAGCAATCCGCAGCATTAATTTTTTATTTATTGCATTTTTTAATTTTTTAATTTTTGGTTACGAATACCTCTTCACATATTATATTCTCCTAGTAAAGAGTACGAAATTCAACATTTTCGTTTCGAAAAGTTAGTGGTTTTTTTTTATTTTCGTTTTTTTGGGTTTATTTTCCTCAAGTTACATGCATTTATATTTTTATATGTAATATTATGCAATAATAAAGCAATCTGCGGCATTAATTTTTTATTTATTGCATTTTTTAGTTTTTTAATTTTTGACTACGAATACCTCTTCAAACATTATATTCTCCTAATGCAGAGGAAGAATTTCAACACTTTCGGAGCGAAAATTTAGTGGTTTTTTTTTATTTTCGGTTTTTTGGGTTTATTTTCCTCAAGTTACATTCATTTATATTTTTATATGTAATATTATGCAATAATAAAGCAATCTGCGGCATTAATTTTTTATTTATTGCATTTTTTAGTTTTTTAATTTTTGACTACGAATACCTCTTCAAACATTATATTCTCCTAATGCAGAGGAAGAATTTCAACACTTTCGGAGCGAAAATTTAGTGGTTTTTTTTTATTTTCGGTTTTTTGGGTTTATTTTCCTCTATTTACATACATTTGTATTTTTATATGTAATCTTATGCAATAATAAAGCAATCTGCAGCATTAATTTTTGATTTATTGCATTTTTTAGTTTTTTAATTTTTAACTACGAATACCTCTTTAAACATTATATTCTCCTAATGCAGAGGAAGAATTTCAATAGTTTCGGAGCGAAAATTTAGTGGTTTTTTTTTATTTTCGTTTTTTTAGGTTTATTTTTCCTCAATTTACATACATTTGTATTTTTATATGTAATCTTGTGCAATAATAAAGCAATCCGCAGCATTAATTTTTTATATATTGCATTTTTTAATTTTTTAATTTTTGGTTACGAATACCTCTTCACATATTATATTTTCCTAGTAAAGAGTACGAATTTCAACATTTTCGTTTCGAAAATTTAGTGGTTTTTTTTTATTTTCGTTTTTTTGGGTTTATTTTCCTCAATTTACATTCATTTGTATTTTTATATGTAATTATTAATTTTTTATTTATTGCATTTTTTAATTTTTTAATTTTTGGTTACGAATACCTCTTCACATATTATATTCTCCTAGTAAAGAGTACGAAATTCAACATTTTCGTTTCGAAAATTTAGTGGTTTTTTTTTATTTTCGTTCTTTTGGGTTTATTTTCCTCAAGTTACATGCATTTATATTTTTATATGTAATATTATGCAATAATAAAGCAATCCTCGGCATTAATTTTTTATTTATTGCATTTTTTAGTTTTTTAATTTTTGACTACGAATACCTCTTCAAACATTATATTCTCCTAATGCAGAGGAAGAATTTCAACACTTTCGGAGCGAAAATTTAGTGGTTTTTTTTTATTTTCGTTTTTTTAGGTTTATTTTCCTCAATTTACATACATTTGTATTTTTATATGTAATCTTGTGCAATAATAAAGCAATCCGCAGCATTAAGATTTTATTTATTGTATTTTTTAGTTTTTTAATTTTTGGTTACGAATACCTCTTCACACATTATATTCTCCTAGTACAGAGGAAGAATTTTAAAATTTTCGGAGCGAAAATTTCATGTGTTTTTTTATTTTGCTTTTTTCAAGATAATTTACAACTATTTGCATGCATTTATATGTTTATATGTAATCTTATGCAATAATAAAGCAATCTGCAGCATTAATTTTTTATTTATTGCATTTTTTAATTTTTTAATTTTTGGTTACGAATACCTCTTCACATATTATATTCTCCTAGTAAAGAGTACGAATTTCAACATTTTCGTTTCGAAAATTTAGTGGTTTTTTTTTATTTTCGTTTTTTTGGGTTTATTTTCCTCAAGTTACATTCATTTATATTTTTATATGTAATATTATGCAATAATAAAGCAATCTGCGGCATTAATTTTTTATTTATTGCATTTTTTAGTTTTTTAATTTTTGACTACGAATACCTCTTCAAACATTATATTCTCCTAATGCAGAGGAAGAATTTCAACACTTTCGGAGCGAAAATTTAGTGGTTTTTTTTTATTTTCGTTTTTTTAGGTTTATTTTCCTCAATTTACATACATTTGTATTTTTATATGTAATCTTGTGCAATAATAAAGCAATCCGCAGCATTAATATTTTATTTATTGTATTTTTTAGTTTTTTAATTTTTGGTTACGAATACCTCTTCACACATTATATTCTCCTAGTACAGAGGAAGAATTTTAAAATTTTCGGAGCGAAAATTTCATGTGTTTTTTTATTTTGCTTTTTTCAAGATAATTTACAACTATTTGCATGCATTTATATGTTTATATGTAATCTTATGCAATAATAAAGCAATCTGCAGCATTAATTTTTTATTTATTGCATTTTTTAGTTTTTTAATTTTTGACTACGAATACCTCTTCAAACATTATATTCTCCTAATGCAGAGGAAGAATTTCAACACTTTCGTTTCGAAAATTTAGTGGTTTTTTTTTATTTTCGTTTTTTTGGGTTTATTTTCCTCAAGTTACATTCATTTATATTTTTATATGTAATATTATGCAATAATAAAGCAATCTGCGGCATTAATTTTTTATTTATTGCATTTTTTAGTTTTTTAATTTTTGACTACGAATACCTCTTCAAACATTATATTCTCCTAATGCAGAGGAAGAATTTCAACACTTTCGGAGCGAAAATTTAGTGGTTTTTTTTTATTTTCGTTTTTTTAGGTTTATTTTCCTCAATTTACATACATTTGTATTTTTATATGTAATCTTGTGCAATAATAAAGCAATCCGCAGCATTAATATTTTATTTATTGTATTTTTTAGTTTTTTAATTTTTGGTTACGAATACCTCTTCACACATTATATTCTCCTAGTACAGAGGAAGAATTTTAAAATTTTCGGAGCGAAAATTTCATGTGTTTTTTTATTTTGCTTTTTTCAAGATAATTTACAACTATTTGCATGCATTTATATGTTTATATGTAATCTTATGCAATAATAAAGCAATCTGCAGCATTAATTTTTTATTTATTGCATTTTTTAGTTTTTTAATTTTTGACTACGAATACCTCTTCAAACATTATATTCTCCTAATGCAGAGGAAGAATTTCAACACTTTCGGAGCGAAAATTTAGTGGTTTTTTTTTATTTTCGTTTTTTAGGTTTATTTTCCTCAATTTACATACATTTGTATTTTTATATGTAATCTTGTGCAATAATAAAGCAATCCGCAGCATTAATATTTTATTTATTGTATTTTTTAGTTTTTTAATTTTTGGTTACGAATACCTCTTCACACATTATATTCTCCTAGTACAGAGGAAGAATTTTAAAATTTTCGGAGCGAAAATTTCATGTGTTTTTTTATTTTGCTTTTTTCAAGATAATTTACAACTATTTGCATGCATTTATATGTTTATATGTAATCTTATGCAATAATAAAGCAATCTGCAGCATTAATTTTTTATTTATTGCATTTTTTAGTTTTTTAATTTTTGACTACGAATACCTCTTCAAACATTATATTCTCCTAATGCAGAGGAAGAATTTCAACACTTTCGGAGCGAAAATTTAGTGGTTTTTTTTTATTTTCGTTTTTTTAGGTTTATTTTCCTCAATTTACATACATTTGTATTTTTATATGTAATCTTGTGCAATAATAAAGCAATCCGCAGCATTAATTTTTTATTTATTTCATTTTTTTATTTTTTTATTTTTGGTTACGAATACCTCTTCACATATTATATTCTCCTAGTAAAGAGTACGAATTTCAACATTTTCGTTTCGAAAATTTAGTGGTTTTTTTTTATTTTCGTTATTTTGGGTTTATTTTCCTCAAGTTACATGAATTTATATTTTTATAAGTAATATTATGAAATAATAAAGCAATCTGAGGAATTAATTTTTTATATATTGCATTTTTTAATTTTTTAATTTTTTGTTAAGAATACCTCTTCAAACATTATATTCTCCTAATGCAGAGGAAGAATTTCAACACTTTTCGGAGCGAAAATTTAGTGGTTTTTTTTTATTTTCGATTTTTTGGGTTTATTTTCCTCATGTTACATGCATTTATATTTTTATATGTAATATTATGCAATAATAAAGCAATCTGCAGCATTAATTTTTGATTTATTGCATTTTTTAGTTTTTTAATTTTTAACTACGAATACCTCTTTAAACATTATGTTCTCCTAATGCAGAGGAAGAATTTCAACACTTTCGGAGCGAAAATTTAGTGGTTTTTTTTTATTTTCTTTTTTTTAGGTTTATTTTCCTCAATTTACATACATTTGTATTTTTATATGTAATCTTGTGCAATAATAAAGCAATCTGCAGCATTAATTTGTTATATATTGCATTTTTTAATTTTTTAATTTTTGGTTACGAATACCTCTTCACATATTATATTCTCCTAGTAAAGAGTACGAAATTCAACATTTTCGTTTCGAAAAGTTAGTGGTTTTTTTTTATTTTCGTTTTTTTGGGTTTATTTTCCTCAATTTACATACATTTGTATTTTTATACGTAATCTTGTGCAATAATAAAGCAATCCGCAGCATTAATTTTTTATTTATTGCATTTTTTAATTTTTTAATTTTTGGTTACGAATACCTCTTCACATATTATATTCTCCTAGTAAAGAGTACGAAATTCAACATTTTCGTTTCGAAAATTTAGTGGTTTTTTTTTATTTTCGTTCTTTTGGGTTTATTTTCACTCAAGTTACATGCATTTATATTTTTATATGTAATATTATGCAATAATAAAGCAATCTGCGGCATTAATTTTTTATTTATTGCATTTTTTAGTTTTTTAATTTTTGACTACGAATACCTCTTCAAACATTATATTCTCCTAATGCAGAGGAAGAATTTCAACACTTTCGGAGCGAAAATTTAGTGGTTTTTTTTTATTTTCGTTTTTTTAGGTTTATTTTCCTCAATTTACATACATTTGTATTTTTATATGTAATCTTGTGCAATAATAAAGCAAACCGCAGCATAAAGATTTTATTTATTGTATTTTTTAGTTTTTTAATTTTTGGTTACGAATACCTCTTCACACATTATATTCTCCTAGTACAGAGGAAGAATTTTAAAATTTTCGGAGCGAAAATTTCATGTGTTTTTTTATTTTGCTTTTTTCAAGATAATTTACAACTATTTGCATGCATTTATATGTTTATATGTAATCTTATGCAATAATAAAGCAATCTGCAGCATTAATTTTTTATTTATTGCATTTTTTAATTTTTTAATTTTTGGTTACGAATACCTCTTCACATATTATATTCTCCTAGTAAAGAGTACGAATTTCAACATTTTCGTTTCGAAAATTTAGTGGTTTTTTTTTATTTTCGTTTTTTTGGGTTTATTTTCCTCAAGTTACATTCATTTATATTTTTATATGTAATATTATGCAATAATAAAAGCAATCTGCGGCATTAATTTTTTATTTATTGCATTTTTTAGTTTATTAATTTTTGACTACGAATACCACTTCAAACATTATATTCTCCTAATGCAGAGGAAGAATTTCAACACTTTCGGAGCGAAAATTTAGTGGTTTTTTTATTTTCGTTTTTTTAGGTTTATTTTCCTCAATTTACATACATTTGTATTTTTATATGTAATCTTGTGCAATAATAAAGCAATCCGCAGCATTAATATTTTATTTATTGTATTTTTTAGTTTTTTAATTTTTGGTTACGAATACCTCTTCACACATTATATTCTCCTAGTACAGAGGAAGAATTTTAAAATTTTCGGAGCGAAAATTTCATGTGTTTTTTTATTTTGCTTTTTTCAAGATAATTTACAACTATTTGCATGCATTTATATGTTTATATGTAATCTTATGCAATAATAAAGCAATCTGCAGCATTAATTTTTTATTTATTGCATTTTTTAGTTTTTTAATTTTTGACTACGAATACCTCTTCAAACATTATATTCTCCTAATACAGAGGAAGAATTTCAACACTTTCGGAGCGAAAATTTAGTGGTTTTTTTTTATTTTCGGTTTTTTAGGTTTATTTTCCTCAATTTACATACATTTGTATTTTTATATGTAATCTTGTGCAATAATAAAGCAATCCGCAGCATTAATATTTTATTCATTGTATTTTTTAGTTTTTTAATTTTTGGTTACGAATACTTCTTCACACATTATATTCTCCTAGTACAGAGGAAGAATTTTAAAATTTTCGGAGCGAAAATTTCATGTGTTTTTTTATTTTGCTTTTTTCAAGATAATTTACAACTATTTGCATGCATTTATATGTTTATATGTAATCTTATGCAATAATAAAGCAATCTGCAGCATTAATTTTTTATTTATTGCATTTTTTAGTTTTTTAATTTTTGACTACGAATACCTCTTCAAACATTATATTCTCCTAATGCAGAGGAAGAATTTCAACACTTTCGGAGCGAAAATTTAGTGGTTTTTTTTTATTTTCGTTTTTTTAGGTTTATTTTCCTCAATTTACATACATTTGTATTTTTATATGTAATCTTGTGCAATAATAAAGCAATCCGCAGCATTAATATTTTATTTATTGCATTTTTTTATTTTTTTATTTTTGGTTACGAATACCTCTTCACATATTATATTCTCCTAGTAAAGAGTACGAAATTCAACATTTTCGTTTCGAAAATTTAGTGGTTTTTTTTTATTTTCGTTTTTTTTGGGTTTATTTTCCTCAAGTTACATGCATTTATATTTTTATATGTAATATTATGCAATAATAAAGCAATCTGCGGCATTAATTTTTTATATATTGCATTTTTTAATTTTTTAATTTTTGGTTACGAATACCTCTTCAAACATTATATTCTCCTAATGCAGAGGAAAAATATCAACACTTTCGGAGCGCAAATTTAGTGGTTTTTTTTTATTTTCGATTTTTTGGGTTTATTTTCCTCATGTTACATGCATTTATATTTTTATATGTAATATTATGCAATAATAAAGCAATCTGCGGCATTAATTTTTTATATATTGCATTTTTTAATTTTTTAATTTTTGGTTACGAATACCTCTTCAAACATTATATTCTCCTAATGCAGAGGAAGAATTTCAACACTTTCGGAGCGAAAATTTAGTGGTTTTTTTTTATTTTCGTTTTTTTAGGTTTATTTTCCTCAATTTACATACATTTGTATTTTTATATGTAATCTTGTGCAATAATAAAGCAATCCGCAGCATTAATTTTTTATTTATTGCATTTTTTAATTTTTTAATTTTTGGTTACGAATACCTCTTCACATATTATATTCTCCTAGTAAAGAGTACGAAATTCAACATTTTCGTTTCGAAAAGTTAGTGGTTTTTTTTTATTTTCGCTTTTTTTGGGTTTATTTTCCTCAAGTTACATGCATTTATATTTTTATATGTAATATTATGCAATAATAAAGCAATCTGCGGCATTAATTTTTTATTTATTGCATTTTTTAGTTTTTTAATTTTTGACTACGAATACCTCTTCAAACATTATATTCTCCTAATGCAGAGGAAGAATTTCAACACTTTCGGAGCGAAAATTTAGTGGTTTTTTTTTATTTTCGGTTTTTTGGGTTTATTTTCCTCAAGTTACATTCATTTATATTTTTATATGTAATATTATGCAATAATAAAGCAATCTGCGGCATTAATTTTTTATTTATTGCATTTTTTAGTTTTTTAATTTTTGACTACGAATACCTCTTCAAACATTATATTCTCCTAATGCAGAGGAAGAATTTCAACACTTTCGGAGCGAAAATTTAGTGGTTTTTTTTTATTTTCGGTTTTTTGGGTTTATTTTCCTCTATTTACATACATTTGTATTTTTATATGTAATCTTATGGACTAATAAAGCAATCTGCAGCATTAATTTTTGATTTATTGCATTTTTTAGTTTTTTTTTAATTTTTAACTACGAATACCTCTTTAAACATTATATTCTCCTAATGCAGAGGAAGAATTTCAATAGTTTCGGAGCGAAAATTTAGTGGTTTTTTTTTATTTTCGTTTTTTTAGGTTTATTTTCCTCAATTTACATACATTTGTATTTTTATATGTAATCTTGTGCAATAATAAAGCAATCCGCAGCATTAATTTTTTATATATTGCATTTTTTAATTTTTTAATTTTTGGTTACGAATACCTCTTCAAACATTATATTCTCCTAATGCAGAGGAAGAATTTCAACACTTTCGGAGCGAAAATTTAGTGGTTTTTTTTTATTTTCGATTTTTTGGGTTTATTTTCCTCATGTTACATGCATTTATATTTTTATATGTAATATTATGCAATAATAAAGCAATCTGCGGCATTAATTTTTTATATATTGCATTTTTTAATTTTTTAATTTTTGGTTACGAATACCTCTTCAAACATTATATTCTCCTAATGCAGAGGAAGAATTTCAACACTTTCGGAGCGAAAATTTAGTGGTTTTTTTTTATTTTCGGTTTTTTGGGTTTATTTTCCTCTATTTACATACATTTGTATTTTTATATGTAATCTTATGCAATAATAAAGCAATCTGCAGCATTAATTTTTGATTTATTGCATTTTTTAGTTTTTTAATTTTTAACTACGAATACCTCTTTAAACATTATATTCTCCTAATGCAGAGGAAGAATTTCAATAGTTTCGGAGCGAAAATTTAGTGGTTTTTTTTTATTTTCGTTTTTTTAGGTTTATTTTCCTCAATTTACATACATTTGTATTTTTATATGTAATCTTGTGCAATAATAAAGCAATCCGCAGCATTAATTTTTTATATATTGCATTTTTTAATTTTTTAATTTTTGGTTACGAATACCTCTTCAAACATTATATTCTCCTAATGCAGAGGAAGAATTTCAACACTTTCGGAGCGAAAATTTAGTGGTTTTTTTTTATTTTCGATTTTTTGGGTTTATTTTCCTCATGTTACATGCATTTATATTTTTATATGTAATATTATGCAATAATAAAGCAATCTGCGGCATTAATTTTTTATATATTGCATTTTTTAATTTTTTAATTTTTGGATACGAATACCTCTTCAAACATTATATTATCCTAATGCAGAGGAAGAATTTCAACACTTTCGGAGCGAACATTTAGTGGTTTTTTTTATTTTGGTTTTTTTTAGGTTTATTTTCCTCAATTTACATACATTTGTATTTTTATATGTAATCTTATGCAATAATAAAGCAATCCGCAGCATTAATATTTTATTTATTGCATTTTTTAATTTTTTAATTTTTGGTTACGAATACATCTTCACATATTATATTATCCTAGTAAAGAGTACGAAATTCAACATTTTCGTTTCGAAAAGTTAGTGGTTTTTTTTTATTTTCGTTTTTTTTTGGGTTTTATTTTCCTCAAGTTACATGCATTTATATTTTTATATGTAATATTATGCAATAATAAAGCAATCTGCGGCATTAATTTTTTATTTATTGCATTTTTTAGTTTTTTAATTTTTGACTACGAATACCTCTTCAAACATTATATTCTCCTAATGCAGAGGAAGAATTTCAACACTTTCGGAGCGAAAATTTAGTGGTTTTTTTTTATTTTCGGTTTTTTGGGTTTATTTTCCTCAAGTTACATTCATTTATATTTTTATATGTAATATTATGCAATAATAAAGCAATCTGCGGCATTAATTTTTTATTTATTGCATTTTTTAGTTTTTTAATTTTTGACTACGAATACCTCTTCAAACATTATATTCTCCTAATGCAGAGGAAGAATTTCAACACTTTCGGAGCGAAAATTTAGTGGTTTTTTTTTATTTTCGGTTTTTTGGGTTTATTTTCCTCTATTTACATACATTTGTATTTTTATATGTAATCTTATGCAATAATAAAGCAATCTGCAGCATTAATTTTTTATTTATTGTATTTTTTAGTTTTTTAATTTTTGACTACGAATACCTCTTCAAACATTATATTCTCCTAATGCAGAGGAAGAATTTCAACATTTTCGTTTCGAAAATTTAGTGGTTTTTTTTTATTTTCGTTTTTTTGGGTTTATTTTCCTCAAGTTACATGCATTTATATTTTTATATGTAATATTATGCAATAATAAAGCAATCTGCGGCATTAATTTTTTATTTATTGCATTTTTTAGTTTTTTAATTTTTGACTACGAATACCTCTTCAAACATTATATTCTCCTAATGCAGAGGAAGAATTTCAACACTTTCGGAGCGAAAATTTAGTGGTTTTTTTTTATTTTCGGTTTTTTGGGTTTATTTTCCTCAAGTTACATTCATTTATATTTTTATATGTAATATTATGCAATAATAAAGCAATCTGCGGCATTAATTTTTTATTTATTGCATTTTTTTAGTTTTTTAATTTTTGACTACGAATACCTCTTCAAACATTATATTCTCCTAATGCAGAGGAAGAATTTCAACACTTTCGGAGCGAAAATTTAGTGGTTTTTTTTTATTTTCGGTTTTTTGGGTTTATTTTCCTCTATTTACATACATTTGTATTTTTTTGCATGTAATATTACGTAACAATAAAGCAATCTGCAGTATTAATTATTTATTTATTGCATTTTTCAGTTTTTTTTTAATTTTTAACTACGAATACCTCTTTAAACATTATATTCTCCTAATGCAGAGGAAGAATTTCAATAGTTTCGGAGCGAAAATTTAGTGGTTTTTTTTTATTTTCGTTTTTTTAGGTTTATTTTCCTCAATTTACATACATTTGTATTTTTATATGTAATCTTGTGCAATAATAAAGCAATCCGCAGCATTAATTTGTTATATATTGCATTTTTTAATTTTTTAATTTTTGGTTACGAATACCTCTTCACATATTATATTCTCCTAGTAAAGAGTACGAATTTCAATATTTTCGTTTCGAAAATTTAGTGGTTTTTTTTTATTTTCGTTTTTTTGGGTTTATTTTCCTCTATTTACATACATTTGTATTTTTATATGTAATTATTAATTTTTTATTTATTGCATTTTTTAATTTTTTAATTTTTGGTTACGAATACCTCTTCACATATTATATTCTCCTAGTAAAGAGTACGAAATTCAACATTTTCGTTTCGAAAATTTAGTGGTTTTTTTTTATTTTCGTTTTTTGGGTTTATTTTCCTCAAGTTACATGCATTTATATTTTTATATGTAATATTATGCAATAATAAAGCAATCTGCGGCATTAATTTTTTATTTATTGCATTTTTTTATTTTTTTAATTTTTGACTACGAATACCTCTTCAAACATTATATTCTCCTAATGCAGAGGAAGAATTTCAACACTTTCGGAGCGAAAATTTAGTGGTTTTTTTTTATTTTCGGTTTTTTGGGTTTATTTTCCTCTATTTACATACATTTGTATTTTTATATGTAATCTTGTTCAATAATAAAGCAATCCGCAGCATTAATATTTTATTTATTGTATTTTTTAGTTTTTTAATTTTTGGTTACGAATACCTCTTCACACATTATATTCTCCTAGTACAGAGGAAGAATTTTAAAATTTTCGGAGCGAAAATTTCATGTGTTTTTTTATTTTGCTTTTTTCAAGATAATTTACAACTATTTGCATGCATTTATATGTTTATATGTAATCTTATGCAATAATAAAGCAATCTGCAGCATTAATTTTTTATTTATTGCATTTTTTAATTTTTTAATTTTTGGTTACGAATACCTCTTCACATATTATATTCTCCTAGTAAAGAGTACGAATTTCAACATTTTCGTTTCGAAAATTTAGTGGTTTTTTTTTATTTTCGTTTTTTTGGGTTTATTTTCCTCAAGTTACATGCATTTATATTTTTATATGTAATATTATGCAATAATAAAGCAATCTGCGGCATTAATTTTTTATTTATTGCATTTTTTAGTTTTTTAATTTTTGACTACGAATACCTCTTCAAACATTATATTCTCCTAATGCAGAGGAAGAATTTCAACACTTTCGGAGCGAAAATTTAGTGGTTTTTTTTTATTTTCGTTTTTTTTGGTTTTATTTTCCTCAAGTTACATGCATTTATATTTTTATATGTAATATTATGCAATAATAAAGCAATCTGCGGCATTAATTTTTTATTTATTGCATTTTTTAGTTTTTTAATTTTTGACTACGAATACCTCTTCAAACATTATGTTCTCCTAATGCAGAGGAAGAATTTCAACACTTTCGGAGCGAAAATTTAGTGGTTTTTTTTTATTTTCGGTTTTTTGGGTTTATTTTCCTCTATTTACATACATTTGTATTTTTATATGTAATCTTGTGCAATAATAAAGCAATCCGCAGCATTAATATTTTATTTATTGTATTTTTTAGTTTTTTAATTTTTGGTTACGAATACCTCTTCACATATTATATTCTCCTAATGCAGAGGAAGAATTTCAACACTTTCGGAGCGAAAATTTAGTGGTTTTTTTTTATTTTCGTTTTTTTGGTTTTATTTTCCTCATGTTACATGCATTTATATTTTTATATGTAATATTATGCAATAATAAAGCAATCTGCGGCATTAATTTTTTATTTATTGCATTTTTTAGTTTTTTAATTTTTGACTACGAATACCTCTTCAAACATTATATTCTCCTAATGCAGAGGAAGAATTTCAACACTTTCGGAGCGAAAATTTAGTGGTTTTTTTTTATTTTCGTTTTTTTAGGTTTATTTTCCTCAATTTACATACATTTGTATTTTTATATGTAATCTTGTGCAATAATAAAGCAATCCGCAGCATTAATATTTTATTTATTGTATTTTTTAGTTTTTTAATTTTTGGTTACGAATACCTCTTCACACATTATATTCTCCTAGTACAGAGGAAGAATTTTAAAATTTTCGGAGCGAAAATTTCATGTGTTTTTTTATTTTGCTTTTTTCAAGATAATTTACAACTATTTGCGTGCATTTATATGTTTATATGTAATCTTATGCAATAATAAAGCAATCTGCAGCATTAATTTTTTATTTATTGCATTTTTTAATTTTTTAATTTTTGGTTACGAAT